>VZTU01016184.1:0-58962 GCA_013400835.1 Zapornia atra
ATAGCTCCTAATAGGTTGCGGATCTGTTGAGCAACATCCTAACTGCAAACTAAGCTTTTAAACATCATTTATTTCCTTGGCTTCCTGTTTTCTTTTCCAAAGAAACCATTGTTCAGATTTGACAAGGACTTAAAGGCAACTGTGAATTGATTCCCACCCAACAGACTTGACTAAGTCAATGAGGAGTTGGCACAGTGGCCACAGTCCTACTTAACTGCTCCAGAAAGGCACAGGTTTCCCACAGGTCCTGTGATATATCTTCCTGTCCCATGTGGATGTCCCATGTGGATGTCCCAGGTATCCATGGGCATCTCCCATTAGGAGATCTATGTTTAGGCAATGCAATCCTAGCTGAGTTGACAGCTGAGCTGTTGTACCTCTCTGTCTGCCCACCCTCCTCATGGCAAATTTGAGATAGTTCAGACTGGTTTATTTGACAGTAAACAAGGGTCAGGCTGAGGTAAATTCCTTTGCAGGGTGACAGAACACACCAGTGGACAATAACTGCATTTTGGCTGATGTAATGATCTGACAAGCCATGGTTACTGCAAGTTTTTGAGGGAAGGTCAGGCACAGCATCTGAAAAAAAATTTCTACTCCCTTCTCTCAACAATTCTGTGATTCAAACTGGAACTACAAAGGTGTCACGAGCAGCTATGGCTATGAATGTTATCTGCAGTCTAATGCTCACCAAACAACACATACATAATCTCTACGGTTCCACAAAGGTCTTTCTCATTTTGACCTAGTTATTGTAAATCCATGCCTAAGTTATGACCAGAACACAGTAGATTATATTTCTATGGGCTAAGCCTCATATTCTAAATAAATCAGTATTCACTGGAGGTCAGAAAAGTCACTTATATTTACATAGCTGTGACATCATAATGATACATGTAAACAAGTCAAAATAAAGGCATATTTCAGAACTGAGACTGTTCTGTTAAGACTTTGAAAGCACTAAGATGTGAACAGACTGACATAAATTTATATACCATAAATAAATTTTTGGTACAGATGTATTGACGTGGATAACTACAACTTTAGAAAACAGAGTTCCTTTCATCCTTTAAATTTGTGCAGACAATCTGTTCTAGATACAGAGAATAAAAGTGGAAATTAGTTTCCTGTTTGACTAAAAAGAACTTTCACAGGCCTGTTTCAGAGTACAGACAGAAAGAATTTAGCAAAGTCCTCTTATACTGAGAGGGTGGTTGGGCCGGACACTGGAACAGACTCCCAAGGGAAAAGCAACGAGCTTGATGAATTCAAGAAGCCCCTGGACGATGCACTCAGTCCCATGCTCTGACTTGGTTGGTCCTGTGTGGAGCCAGGAGTTGGACTTGATGATCCTTATGGGTTCCTTCCAACTCAGAAGATTCTATGATTCTATGACACAATGAGCATGAACACACACACACACACACACACACACACACATTGGTGTGTTCATATACATATAATCCCAGGAAGCAAGCTGCTTCCAGCTGAACATGTCCAGAGATCTTGAGAAGTTGAAAAAGTCTATGGCTGGATTCTTAGCTGGGTTTTTTGCACTGACACTACTGGAGGATCTACACTTAGGTGTCACAGCATGACTAATGTGTATTTCACAAATCGCTCAGGTCTGGAGGGTTGCCTGTTGCCTTACCTCCTTTTCCTGTGTGAACATTCTTCTGCTCTGTCCTTGCACTCACCTCCAGGTGAAGAGTCTGTAGGTATGAAGACTTGTCCTCCAGTTTGTAGTGGACACCCAAGTGACCATTTGCACTTCTGTCCACATACCTGATCATGATCTAAGCCCAGAGTGGTTACAATAACACAATGTCCTCCAAACACACACATATGCACACACATGCACGTACAGATGTCTTTGAAGTCCCTGATGCTTGACACAGAGCATGAGGCTGATTTCCTCTGCGTTTGATTTTGCTGCTAATAACTTTTTTTTCCTTCTCCCCCTTTTTTTTTGTTCTTGTTTTCTTTCTTGGAGTTGGATGAAGGCAAGGCTGTATGAACACAGCATGCTTTCCTACAGCAATCATGTGAAAGCCATTACAGAGCTGCCTTTAACTTGTACCATACCCCCAGTCAGCCGTAATAAAGAAGACACAAGAAATGTGTACGTGCCACTAGATTCTTGCACGGAATCAATCCCCCCTGGGTTGTTAAAGCAGGAAAGGAAATTTGGTCTTGAAAGAATGTGCGTTTGAAAAAAGGCCACTAGACAGACCAGGAGCCCAACACCAGCAGAGATACATTCTCACTCTAAGATAAAAGCTTGACTTTTCAGAAGTGCTGCCCCTATTTTATGAAGTTATTGGTTGCTACAGGAGTATGTGAGGACAATGGTAGGCGCTGTAAATAAATATCCATCAATAGGGGTTCTAGAACTGGAAACCTTGGGGCCTGAATGGCCAAATTGCCCAAAGGAAGGAGTAAGCTCAGTTTAAAGGTGAAGAGCAGTGGTAATGTAAAATGAAAGGTAAGACAGATTCCATCTCACTTTGCATGTAAGTTATATGCCAAATCTATCTGTGAAGCTTCTCTCTAAAATCATTTTAGAGGAATAAATATATCCTGAAAGAGATTCATTCTCCCTCTCTTCGTTACCCCTCCCAGGATGGGAGGTACCCTACTCTTTGCCTCCAAAGTCAGGCTGGATGATTGAAGTTTAAATAGATGAAATCAGGTGAAAACAGTTGCATATTTATAGATATCTGACGTTAGCCTATAGCTTCTGAGACAAGATCTACTCCTAGGCTTTTTGAGATCCTGCTTAATGCCATAATCATGATGCCATCTTTTCTCAGTCAAAGCTCAGATGATCTGCAAACATCTCTGGAAATCTTCATGTTAATGTTGAACAAAAAATTATTATTTTTTAAAAATATCAACCCCAATCTGTACAGTTGAATTAAGAAGTTTGTCCTTGATGACTTACCAAGGACTTTATTCATTTATGTAATTTCTATCTTTTCAGAATATATTTAAAAAAAACTTTCAAGCTTTGCCCAGAATGACAGTGGTCTTCCCTGAGATTTGCTTTTCCTTGAGTTTTTTTCCATTTATGGAATGACTTTCTGATAGTCAGATCTGATCTCCATTGTTCACCTATCCTTGGAGTCTCTTGTATCTCCAGAGGCCAAGCACAATCCAAGCCACGCAGAGCCACCTTATGGTTTTACAGGCACTGCAAAACAGCTAGATCATGTCCACCTGGGTGAGGTAGTCCCAAAGCTGAACCAGAGGGTAAGGCATGTCAGGGGTCATTCTCTCTGTGCCAAGGGGCTGATGCTTCTGGCCCTCTGGAACCATGACTATTCTGACCCTCAAACAGCTCTGGGGGTTGACAAGGCTGATGTTGCTCTTCCATTCAGCAGCCACACTCTCAGCCACAACAGGTGGCTGCTCTGGCCCTAAGGAAGATCTTATACCTTGATTATCACCAGAGGGATACAAATGCAAAGGCCAGCGGGGAACCAAGGCCTCATGCAGACAGCCACAGTGAGGAACAGAACCATGCTGAGGCTCATGATGGTCTCTCCTAAGTAAAACAATCTTGACATGAGAGCTCTCTTGGGCTGTCCCCCTGAGCAGTGACCTCCAGGAGCGAGTGGCCACTCTTGTGTCTGTGCTTGCAAAGGTTGTTGACATGACAAGTCATGGGCTGATGTCACAAGGCCTGGCAAACAATGAAGGCTGGGGTAGAGCTGGGGAGGTAGATTTTGAAGCCTGCTGCTCCCACCAATGTGCCTGCTGGAGGACACTGACCCCAGTAGGGGAGCGGGACTGTGTCCCGCAGGATTTGGGCTGTGTGATAATATGAAGGAATTTAGCTTGATTGCTTTTGTTAAACAGAATTGGTTTTGATTGTTCTGTAAATACTATGCAAACAGCTGTTTCTTGCTCTAGGAATGGCCACTGTGCTTTGATCCTGGAACAAACCAGAAACCACAGAGAAGAAAAACACTAAGTGCTCTGAGTAAGATTGGGGAAAAGGAAAAGGTTTTGTTTTGTTTTTTAATTGTTATTTATTTATTTCTAAGCATACATATTTTCTTAGTGCATGAGTCATGGAAAACAGGCCTGGGACCCTCAGTTTGAATAGCCAGCATGCTGGGCAGCTCTTTTAGGTAGTCATTTCTCATGTGTGTATGATACGGATATAGGACTTGGTCTGCAGAATGTTAAACCAGCATTAGCAGTGCCATAATCATCCCCATCAGATCTCTCAATGCTTGTAGACCATTTCAAATTTAAGCACAGAAAAAGATTAATTTGGTTTGAAAAAATATATCTATGCACCACACATATAAGGAACATACCTCAAAAAAACACTGGGAATGCTATCCATATCCTCAGAGCAACTCTTTGCTAGGAGCTACATGCATCCTTCTGATCAGTTCCTAATCCATTGTAATCCAAATATTCTTAAATAGTTTACATAATGTGGATCATTGTGAATGATGAGGAACTGAAAGTACTTGTAGCTTCAGTTCAGCTCCCTGGTCAGGAGGTCATGGTTGACTTTACAAGCTGATATTCATGGTGACATTTGCTGCTAGGGCAAATGGAACCAGAAGACTACACATAAAAACAGTCCCAGTCTTTTGGTCTGACTGTGGTGTTCAGGACCATCAGCAGTTTACTGTGAGAATTAAATTTACCGTTTCCAAACAGAATGAAAGACGTTGCTTACAGCATCTGAAACAGGTCTTCAGCTGGACTCCCAAGTCATAACCCAGGTTGGTGCTACAATTTGCTGAGTTTCACCCTGCATGATCTCACTGCATAAGCTGTGTTTTATCTTCCAAAATTCATAGCTCCTCTGCTGCCACATCATATTGCAAACATATCTAATTAGTTTGCTGCTGTTATTCAACTTTCACGATTTCTTTTTTGGCATTGCATAAGTGTATTTTGGATGGGAGCTGAGTGACGTTTTTGATGAGCTATAAATCTGTTAAAATTCAGCATCTGAGAAGCGTAGGAGGGGACAAAATATATTTGTGAAAATAATTTTGAATTTGGCAAAATGTTTCAGCCAAGAAAAAAAAAAAAAAGGAGGCATTTGAAAGCTGTTCACTTTCTTATTTCCAGAAGAAAACTTTAAGATTTTTCATAGGGCCTGGGATCCAGTCTATGGAACATCTTTAATCTTAGATAGGTAAAAATATTTGAACCAAAAGTGCATGTGTAACCCCAAACTAAGGCAAGTGTTTAGGTTTTAATCCTCCTATTTGAAAACCTGCAATTATTCTGCACTGATTCCACCAATAAATAACTTTCAGATTTTTGGGGTAACATATTTAGCTTAATTTCTGATATTCTCTCTTTTGCAAGGACTTAAATAAATTTAATTGGGGTGGGTTTTGTGCCTTTTTTTCTTCCCCCTCCTCCCCTTCCATCTCAGGTTTGTGAGGTATTCGCCCCAAACTATGGACTATCCTAAGAGGGACCTCTGTTTTGGTCTAAGCTTACTCCCTCAGCTCACAGCTGGGCAGAAACACCAGGCTGGTCCTGGTGGCAGCAGAGCTGTGTCAACACAGGAATCCCTGAGGAACATAGACCTCTTCTGAAAGGAGAATGGTGTAATTTCCCGAGGTAGCTCATTGCACCCTCACTACTCACTGTAGCTTTGTCAGGCCTGCTGGGGCTCATTTTTTATTTTTTCTATACAGTCTGGGTCAGCTTTTAAGAGTCAACAGTGTTTATATATAGGATGTTGTTAAATAAAAAGCTGGGAAAACCTCATAGCTCACCAGCACCTCTCTTCTGTTCCTTCCCCTGCACACACCTTTTTTCATTGGCTCTGACATTCACCTGTCCGCTCTGAAAGCTAATAAAGTTCGCTGACACATTTGAAAAACATCTCTTTTTTTTTGTTTGTTTGTTTCCTTTTCCTTTTTCTTCTGGTAGAGTCGGATTTTGACCCATTCAGTAAACTTAATGCTGAGGGGTTAAATCAGCACCAAAGTTAGCATAAAGAAAGGATGAGTACAGAGTGGCAAAAGTAGTAGGAGGAATCAAGGAGAAAGGATTAGCAGGAAGGGTTTGGTCTAAGTGAGCTTTTCAGTAATATCAATACCTGTGTCTAACTCCGTTCTTAACCATCATTAGGGTTCTGAGTTAACATCTCATTAACAAATCTCTTTATATCATCTCATCAATAGAACCACCACACTTTGTGGTTTCTTCAGACTTGCTCATGCATTTGAATCTCCACCCCACTCAACTAATGGAGCTGAAAATGCATGAGGCTAGTGTCCTACTTTATGAGTTGAAGAATATACAAATGAAAAAAGTCAATGAATATTTTTACACCTTTCTTAAGTAGTTTTTATTTAATATTTATGAAAATATCTTTTACATTCCTTAAGTAGTAATTTTTGAAGTGAAAATGTGCACTTAATGCCTCTAGAAAACGGCATATAGAGTTGATTGATATGTCTTCATGCACAACTACTGCTAATGGACAGAATTCATCCAGATAATGATGAAACAATTTGTATCACCCAGTCTTCTTAGCCCTGCACCAGCATTTATTGGTCTGACATTGCTTGACATGGTAAAATAAGGAAGAAGTGACTTTATGGAAGAGAAGACAAGACAAGCCTATTGTGGGGGAAGGGATTGTCCTGGTTCTGGCCAGGCCAGGGTTGACCTCCTCAATCAGCCAACACAGGTGAGCTGAGTCAGCCCAGGTGAGCTGAGTTAGCCGGAGCTGTTTTCCACACCACCTGACACCACTTGCCTATAAAAGCAGCTGGGTGGGGCAGGCTATTGTTTTTTGCCTCTACGACAGTTGGAGTGTGGCTGGGATGTTGGGTCGGTCGGTTCTTATCGTCGGGCAGCCCTCTGTAATTGATGGGTCAATAAGGTACTCTGTGTTAGCACTGGGTGTTCGTGTAACTAGCTATTATTGTTCTGTATTCACTTTGATATGTGGCAGTAAACTGTCCTTATCCCAACCCATGGTGGCTCTGTAGGTTTCTCCTCTGGGAGTGAGTGAGCGGCTTGGTGGGCATTTGGCCTCTAGCCAGGGCCAAACCACCACAGTCCTTTTTGGTGCCCAACCTGGGGCTCGAAGGGTTGGGATAATGGTAAAATCTGACTTAGTTGTGTTAAAAAGCTGTGATAAAATGTTTATCACGTTAATCAAAAAGATGGTGTTAACAATGATGTTTTGTCTGTTTGCATGGCTTTGGTTTGTGAACCCACACCCACTTTATGTGATTCCTGCCCAGCTGTTTATCACCTCAGAAAGGGTAGTCAGGCTCTTAATCCTGTTGTACTTTGTAGTTTTAATTTATGACAAGATATTATCTATGTTCGTCATCCTTGGAGAGTATCTATATGTGGCATTTCTGTCACTTCTGACTTCATTTAATAAGGTCACTCAATTCATGGGCATGATGGGGGGGATGCTTCCTCGTTCCCTTTTTCCTTCTGACTTGTTACAACAGCCTTTGAGAACTTTGATTTTCCCTGGGATGTTCAGACTAGCTTGTATCTGTTGCTCGCTCTCCTGAATGTTCTTCAAGTTTTAAGTATTACAAGAAATTGGTTTAAGAATATTGCCAGGAGATTTCAGGGGTGGCATGGTTCATGGGATAGTACAGGCAAATGTCTAGACAAGGAAAAGAAATTTGTAGGTACCCAAACCTCAAAAACTGAGACTGTAACTGAGCCAGAAAGAACCCCTATACAATGACTGTAGCTACTCAGATGTCAGAGAGTGCAGCTCTTCCAACTGTGACAAGCACTGCAGCTACTCAAAGCTCAGAGGCTGACTACGTAGTCGTGTCAGGAAACCAACCAGTACCAGTATCGGTCTCCCCTATACAGAAGAAGAAATACACCACAGGGATAAAGGGTAGAAAGAGGGGATGTAGGAGGGGATGGTAGCACTTCTTATTGAGATACATGACATCCTTCAACCACTCATGCAGTCCTGTGGCATGTTTTCCTGCTGGTGAGTTACAAGACTGTTCTCACACGTAACTATCATTTTTTCCTTGAAAAGTCTAACCCAGTATTCCCAAGATCAGATTGCAACTTTGATAAATGAAGTAGGAGACATGTAAAACTTTGGTTATTGCCAGAAGCTTCATCCCACCCACCTGCAAGATGGTATTTTGTAGCTGGAGATTGTGACAAGAGGAAACACTTCACAGAATAACTAGACAGGGTATTAGACTGCCACTTAACTCCATTACCTCAGTTTCCCCATTTGTGAAATGGAGACTGTCATCCTGCAAGCCCACTTTTCCCTGAAGAAGCTGGGACAGACTCAATTCTGGTATCTTCTGAGCCCAAAAGGGAAAAAGAGCTTTTAATATTCAGAAGTGGGAAAGCGCCCAGGCAGCATACTTGCGTAAAGGACAGTGTGCATTCCTTGTTTGCCCCTCCACCTGGCCTGTGAAAGAAGCACAGCTCCTCTAGTCCCATGTGGAATCAGATGTAGATTCATGTAGAGTCATGTAATCAGAACCATTTAGGTTGGAAAAGACCTTTAAGATCATTGAGTCCAACTGTAAAGCTAACACTACTAAGTCCACCAGATTCTTTCTTTGGTAAGTCTATAGGACTGCTGGTTACAGAAGAAACACAGGCTTCTAGCTAAAAAGATGACTAGTAGGGTTTGAGATGGCTGAGCTGAGCTACCTGCTGTGGCATCTGAGAGCAAGCGTCCATTATGTGTTGGAGTGCTAGCAGCAGAGGGGTTGAGAAAGATTTTCTGAATTCAGGCTGCTCTGAGAATGACCTTCCTTTACTCTCACCTTTGATATGTGTGTAGTGACACCATACTCACTGATGTTGTGAAAGAGGAGTATAGCTCCTTTCCATTATTAACCACTTTTAGGTTTAAAAATTAGATTAAGCATCCCATAGGAATTTTGATTCCTCAATAGATTTGGAACTTTGTTCAGATAACCAAAAGTGTTATACTTTATTATTATACTGGGTAATGAGAGATGAGACATTACACAAGAAGGAATTGAAAGCAATGCAACACAGAAGCAATGAGAAGGGTGGAGATAAGGTTCATTGGTTACCAAAGATTTCATTTCATAGTTGATACATTGCTGCAAAGGTGCTTTAGAGACATTCATTTCCCTGCTTTTGTGGTAGGGAAATGATGAAAATGTTGCATGAAGGCTTAAGGCAAAAAAGCCCTTAAAATCATTTATTGCTTAAGCTGCTCTATGTCCTGAAAGCTTCAGAAGAACTTAGTGAATGGGAATGAATCAGAATGACTGATGAGGAACCCAGGTACGAGGTGAGACAGGTACCTAATGAGTCTTCAATTGAGCCTGAAACAATATCAACAATATCCACGGCACCCTCGAGACAGAGGAGAGCTGTAACGTACTTTGCTTATCTTAATTACCAGCACTTCTCTGATATAAGGACCAAAGTCTCCCTAACGGCTTCTGAACTTTTTTTCTTAAGCCATGTTGCTAACTTTTCTTTACCACCTTCAAACAGGTCCCCCCCAAAAGAGAGACAATAGAACCCCCAAAATCTGCTGGATTATAGCCTAGGGAAATACGTGGAAGTAGGTGGAGATGAGTAGTAAGTCACAACCTTTTCCGTTATCAGTAACTCCCACTCTACATGGGGAGGCCACCTGGAGAGAGTGTGGCTATCTGGTGCTCTCTAGTGACTGCTCTACAAAGACATCTGCTGCTTCTGTACATCTGGTAGTGATAAGGGTTAAGCTCTTTGGTTTCATTAGGGATTTTTTTCAGCTGAAAACTACAAACATCTCTCCAGTGCTTGTGACCAGCACAAGTATAGCTGGTCAAGCAGGTTCTGATGATGTTAGTAAATTGACCTTTTCACTTTTTTTCCATTTTATTCCCTCAAATATAGGTTCCAGGCTGCTCTTCTATAGCAAATAGGTTGTTTTGGGATGCAGCCCTCTTAGGAACATCCATCCTCTTACAAAATAACACGATAATTAGCCATCCATAGGCTAGAAAGCACAACAAACCTCTACATTGAGGGGTTTTTACCACTAAATATTGCTCTCTTGAAGTTCCAAAGCGGACAAAAGGAATTGTGTGAGATTTTCTAGTATGATAAGACCATGATCAGGCAAAGAATATTTGACCCTAAGCTGTTCCAAAAGCTGCAGTTGTTCTGCTGTGAGTGGTGGTGAGACATTCCCTAGAGAGGGTTATGGTATTTTAGAAATTATAAAGACAGGTGTCTATTGCCATCAGTGGAAATGTCAAGTTCAGATAGGGACTAGTAGATTCTGAAGCAAAAATAAATGGATGATGGTTGTAGTGAAAGAAGAGAGTCTGAGTACAAAAAAAACCCACAAAGAAAAAAACCCCAGCCCCAAACCAGTAAATACAAACAGGGTTTCCCAGTGCCTGGGAATGGATCAGCTCACCTTGTTTGTCTCATTTAGTCTCTTCTATACCTCCCAGGTCTTTAGTTTTGCAGTCATTCCATCCCAATTTGACAGACGAGTAGAGGTCAGAAAGACATCTTTCATATGCACAGGCCAAGAATTCAATCCCGTGAGACATGAGAGAGGCCAAACAGGAACACTGCTGCTATAAAAGCACCTTCTGGAAGGAATCTGTGCACAGAAGATCCAGGCATCTGACACAAACCCACCATTTCTGCCATTTGTGGATCAATACCCAGAGACACCACTGTCTCACCGTGGTGAGTACACTACCAATCTGCATGACCACCTTGACTTTTCTCTGTCTTGCTGTTTCTCCTCTCAGTTTATTTCAACTCTTAGTGATATGTCAATCACTAAGGAGTTGGGAAGAGTTTCCCAGGGATTAGTGAAGCACAAATTATGTTCTCCCAATGGAGATGACCTTGACTCAAGAAAACCATCATCTCTCCACATGACTTAGGAAAAGATCTTGATTGAAGTGGCAGTTTTTTCACCTGAGTCACTGCTGTGATCCCCATGGTGAAGAAGGCCTGACTGCCTTCAGAGCTGTGTCCCAGCACTTTGTGCACATTTTCTTCCAGCTCTTCTTTTGAAGAAAGGCAGTTTTCTGTACATGTAAAGAAGAACAACTTCTCCTTCTAATAACAATCTGCTATCCAAACAGTTCTTTTCAAGCAAGACCTTAATTTTCCAGATTCACAGATCTCATGTCTGTCAAATTTGGTTCAAGTTGGCTGATGGATTAAAAAGAGGCCTAAATGTAGGCTCACTACTTGATTGCATAAGCTTCATTTCCTTAGGAAAGCAGACCAGAAGCCTCTCTCCTGACATGCTTTCTGTAAAATCTGGAGGGGAATATAAAGGAAGAGGAGTCCCACCTCCTATTTGGGTCAGATGTTGATTCTCGTTCATACTGGCACCTGCATTTAAACAGAATACAGTTTCATTATTTTTTTCCTATTATTTTTGCCCCTTTTTTTTTTTTTAAACCCAAGTTTATTTTGGCCAGAAGTTAATTGCTTTAAAGTAGAGGGAAGAAAGAAAAATTCAGCAGTGAAGATCTGGCCTGAGCCCTCTGCTTGGAAGATTTATGGGAGATGTAGGTTTCAAATGTCTGAGCCTGGAAATATTCCTTCCTTTTTGGCCCCCTCCCACTTTCCCATCACCCCCTCGCCCCTGAGTTGCATATGCTTGTGTGTGCATAAAAGAGCTTCTCACACATCTGTCTTTATTATTGATAGACATGCTGGCATCTGATAGCATTTATATTTATTGCTGTGCAAGCCATGGTCTTTTTAAAGTGCTAATATTTTACCATCTTTCATGCTGAAAGAATGCCAACTTCTAAGAGGCCCAGTAGCCTTCAGGATAAACCTCTGGCTACTCACCTCTGCAGCCTGAGACGGCAGCTCCTTGGAGACTATCCTTCTTGCCTGAGCTGCCAAGAAATGAAATCTGGGGTCTCTCAATCTTTAAGCATCAGCAGTCTTCAGAGTACACTGGAACTTTGCTGAGCTTGTGTACTTTCTCCCTCCCCCCACCTTTCTTCTTCTTTTCCCCTGTGGTCCAGCTGTTTATTTTAAATTTACAAGTTTAAAATGGGCTAGGCTCCCCCTCCACCCAGCTATTCCACCCTCCTCCTTTCCATGTTCACAATGGCAAGTTATTGTTGCTGGCTTAAACCTGAATTCTCTCCCTGTATCTCTGAAAAACAACAACAACAAAAATCCTAATAAAATTAGGAAACCACACATGACTCCAGATGAAACTTTCCACTGGTGTAAATCAGCATTGTGCCACCGGAATCGATGTCAGTAAAGGCACTTGGCCCTGTAACCAGGAGTAAGAAACAAAAATATTAACTTCATAGCACTGGGATCTCTCTCTCATTGTTAGCTCAAGAACCATCATCAGCCAGGTTAGTTTTTATATCTTCTCAGCAAGGTGATAAAGATATTTATTCCCTTGTCTCTTGTTTCCAAAGCACCAGTTTCTCTGCTTTGGAAAACATCAGGAAGGGAACGTATCTGCTTGTGAACCTAACGTGCCAATGAGGCTGGCGTCAGGCAGGCAAAGCATGAGACAAGTTTTATTTGCAAAGCATCACAGAGTGCAAAGTCGCCTATCAGAGCAAAAATACAAAAGCTTCCTGATAACAGGGATGGTCAGGCCAGCCTCCTTTTTAAAGTGCATATATAAAACCACAAGCACATGTATATATATATATGTGTGTGTGTGAGCATATAAAAATACACAGTGTTTTTCTTAGGAACTCAGTTTCCTAATTACAATCCTGCACATCTATGTCTCAGACAAATAGTAGATTAATCTCCTGTTACTTGCCAGGCAAGCTTTACCCAGAAGAGTTGTGTTCTATGTTGTATATTAGGAGGACATATCAAGCAGCAGAAAAAGCAAGGTGATGTTTGTAATGGATCCTGACCTGCCTGGTTTGTAAGTACAGTGTTATAAAGCAGGGTAGCACCAGGTCTACCGGAGTGCTGGTGCTCAGGAGGCTTTAGGGTGGCTTGGAACATTTCCACATGCTCAGTTCCTCATTCCCTAAGGTCTCCAAATGCAGACAGGGACATTTGGTCTGCAAGAGCTAGGGCAGGGAACCTCAGAAGATCAGGTTTCCTCTTGTCCTTGCACTTCCCATGCGTGGCATGTAAATACCATAGGGATAAGCTCTTTTGATAGTTCTTGCTTCCCTTGCAACACCAGGCAGAGATGTTACTGCTCTGTTTAGAGGTAGGGTCTCGTGATCTATTGTGTTAAGGTTTTTACTGTTGTCATGTGACAGAAAATTCATCAGTCTGGATTGGGGAATGTCACTTTGAGTTTATGTGCATCTGTGTGCAGGGAACACGGTCATTTTAACTAGGCGTATGAGCAATGTGATTGATGCTGCAGTGCTTCATGTGCTCTAGACATTGAAGCATTTCATACCTTTCTTACATCACACTTCTTGAGATGTGACCCTATCTTTTGGGGGGAGGCAGCAGGATGCTTAACTTTGCACTTTTTGTGCATATACTGGCAGATATTGTTGGGACAGCAGAGCCACAGTCATCTTTTCTGTGGGATGAGGGCTGTAGTCTTGGAGATACACATGGGAGGTAGAGAAAGGCAGCATGATGTTGTTCAGACCCTGGTCTTGACTTGATTCTTGATCCAGCTGAGTAGAGCTATTTCTTCTCCCTTGTGTTAGATCTTTCCTGTTGTGCTAAATTCACTGTATCTTCTATGAATTTAAAACAGGGGCCTTGATTTCAAACAGGTACTGTGCAGGGGTCCAAAGTCACAAGCCAGGGACCTGTGTTTCCAGACTGAGCACAGTGGGACTCTGGACATCCTGCTAAAGATAAGTGCTGGTGCTCACACACCCTGTGTTACCAGTTTCATGCTTTTGCTGTTATCTTCTCTCTACTCATTCTGGTGCAATGGCTGCTTCTGCCAACACCCCAGAGGGGTCCATACAGGGATAAGAATGAGTAAGACTTCTTCAGGCATCACTTCAGCCAGTCTTAAAGGAAACCTACTTTATGAAACACTGATGCCTCCTGGCAGAGGACAGCAGTCTCTGAGCTCAGTTCAGCCTCTATGGTTCTTCATATAATATATCACAACAGTTCTCAGGTGCCTGATGGAGGAATAAGGATGTCTGTCACAAACCAACACCCCTAAAATCAAGCAGGGGTAGAGTGGGTCTACTGAGAAACTCAGCTCTGGGTAAGGTGTGAATTTGGACATCCAGGTATAACCACACCACCATTACATTAGAGGGATCACTGTGACTTTCCTTGCTGGTTATCTCACACTAGGAAATCCAGAGTAATGAAGCCCAGACCCTGCTCTGAGGTCTCTAAGCTCGGTGGCCACAGATATTTTTCTCTGGATACTTTACATAATAGTATATTTGCTGATAAGAAAACTAATAAATACCCACCCAAGCAAACCCTGAATACATTATTTCAAATACATGAATGGCAGAGGCCCTGAATTAAGCCAGACAATATAAATTAAATTCTTAAGCTTGGAGGATCTGATTTAAAGTCTTCTATTGGTCACAATTTTTGCTCTGTCAGCTTCTCTAGCTCTGAATTTTGTCATGGAATTACTCTATTGCTTTAGGCTCCAAAACAAGGCAAACAATTGGAAAGGAAAGGAAAGCTCAGCTGCCTTCCTGACCCACACTCACTTCTGCTCAGCAAATACAGGCAATGACAAGTTTGCAGCTTCAGCTGTGTGAGAAAGAGAGTGTCCCTGACTTAACTCATGGCTCTTTCTGGGTCTCATCCAAAGCACACAGAAATCAAAAGATCTTTTCCTGCTGACTTCAATGGCCTTTGGAACATACCTAGTGTGTCCCCATACTAAAAGTCATAGCACTTTAAGGGTGATTGAGCTGCTGTTCTGAATGCACAGAAAGTCCCTGCTCTTTCACAAGCCCTGATGTTGATGATGATGTAATTGTTCACAGGGCCAGAGCTCCCTCCTGACTTCTCCACTGCCACAGCAAAACCAGGTTTCAACAGTGACTGACTGAGTTTGAAAGAAGAGGTTGTCCAGGAAGGGTGTGTTGGGTTTGTGTGGACAGATTTTGGTCACTGGGGTGGCTTCTGTGAGCCACCCTGTCCAGTAGAGACAATGACAACTGACCTTACTGCTGGCCAAGTCCAAATCAATGATGGTGGTAGCACCCCTATGAGAACATAATTAAGAAGGAAAAAAAAACCCAAAACAACAAAAACTTGAACAACAACCTGCAGCTAGGGAGATGATTGAGAATATGTGAGAAGAACAGCTCTGCAGACCCTCAGGTGAATGCAGGAGGAGGGGCAGGAGGTGCTCCAGAGAAGACAGCCCCCTGCAGCCTGTGGAGAAGACCATGGTCAGGCAGGTTGTCTCCCTGCACCCCATGGAGGATGATAGAGAGTAGAGATACCATTTGCAGCCCATGGAGACTTCCTTGCTGGAACAGGTGGATGTCCAAAGGAGGCTATGACCCTGTGAGAAGCCCACAGTGGAGGAGAGTCCTGGGAGGACCTGTGGACCCATGGAGAGAGGGGTTCATGCCAGAGCCAGTTTGCTGGCAGGACCTGTGAACCTGTGGTAGAACCACGGTGGAGCAGTCTGTTCCTGAAGGTACACCATGGAAGGGCCCTAAGCTGAGGCAGTTCACCTTCTCTTCCCCTTCAGCATAAGCAAAGGAGGCAGTTTGTCCCCTCCTTAAACACTGACCCTTTCCCTGTGCCTTCAGATGGTTCTTTATTCCTTGAAGGCTGTGACTGCCCTGAGAACTCTCCTTTTATTTATAATTATGTCTAGTTCAAGCTGGACCAGATAAGAGACGTTAGCACCCTCTGCCTTGAGTGTTGCCTTTACACTCAAACTGTGTCAGCATCTTTTTCTGCTCTTCACCAATTACAGCTCTTGGTTCACGCTGCCAGTTAGATCTGCTGTTGTGTCCTTCAAATCAAATATAGCATAAAGGACATCTACAAATGACAGAACTACCAAAAGGGAGTTGGTGGAGGAAACCGATCCTTTCTATTTTTAATAACTTGAAATATCCCATTTTCAGTAAAGATAAAGATATCTACCAGTTTTTAGAGATGAGAGTAAAGCCCAGGAGAGGCTAGGAAAGCTGCTTGGACAGTATTACTGCTATTCTTAGGGCTGCAAACCTGTTTTTTCTCCTGATTTTTTGTTTTAAAGAGCTGACCTATATCTTCTTACAACCCTTCACAGGGGCACTAGCTAATTGCTGGGAAAGAAATGGCTTTCTACAGACTTGTGTAAAGACCTCTGGAATGTTCCCTTCTACACTTTTTATGTTTTTAGATTTCGACAAATATTTCAGTCTTTGTTTTGGAAACATGGTTTGGTGAATGAGAATCCTGTTGGGTTGGTCAGGTCCCTGGCAACCTTTCTTTCATGGCAATTCTTTGGAGCCCCCTACGATGAGGAGCTTTTTGGAATCAAACACCTAATTTATGGCTATCATTGTTAAATATTAAAAAAACCCCAACAAAACCAAACCAAAAACCAAGGTGACGTTTCTTTATCTCATGACATTGTGAAACTGAGCTGGACATCTCATAAAAACAAGATCTCTGATAGCATTCCCTGGACTTCACACTTCTGATCAGACTGGAAATTCTTTATCTTGGAAATTCTGCTCCTATCCTGAGATTTTTTGTGATTATATTTTTTAACAAGCATGATTTTTAGAATCTTAAGTGCATTTGTCAAAGATTGGATGATGTTTCCCATGAAGAACCAGGTTGCTTCATATATATGAGATGATCAGCTGTATGGATTTTGTACATGAATAAGATGTTGACCCCAGCAGCAATATTAAAGAAAAAACAGAGTTTGTATTAGGGAGGAACTGTAAGGTAGGCACATACAATGTCTTTCCTCTTTAACCACACAGCAAAAGCAGTCAGACTCTTTCAAGAGATCATGCTGTGTGTGAGGTAAGTTACAAAAACCAACAGATATGTTAGCCACTTTAACTCAATGGACTAATTTTTCTTAGAGATATCATTGAGTCTTGTTTCTTTCTTGCTGGTGCTTCAGCCCACACACAGGGATAAGAGGTTTGTGGTCCTGGGAAAGAAGAATTTCTTACCACTTGGACTTGAACTGAGTTTCAAACAAGCAGGTTGAAGATAGTACGACAATATTGTTGTTTTGGGAAGTAATAGAGTTCTGTGCCTCTGCTCTTCCCAGAGTATTTCAATGGCACTACATAACCTAATAACTCCATCAGGGCAAAAAAAAAGTTGTCAGGGACACTTGCTACCAGCAGTAATGTAGAAGCCGCTTTGTTGACACCTCTTGTAAGCTTATCCTTACTTCTGGGACAGTGGATGGCACACAAGTGGGATAAAAACACACAGCTAACAAAGGCACATTGAGGTTTGAACTGTGCTAGATTCAATGGAAAGTATAGGGGGGATGAAGTATGCCTATCTTTAGTTGTATGAAGGGAAGACATAAAATGCGAGTCATCATAACCTGCATTTACAACTAGTGAGGAAAAATACCTCAGAAAAAGAAATTAATCTGACCTGTTTTAGATGCCTACCATGGAATAAAATGAGTTATTGTATTGAGTTTTGAAGTGGTTAGAGGTGAGAATCTAAGGTGTTGCCCAGGCTTTAAAATCTACATTTAAAATTAGTTGACATCTATTCTTCCTGAGACATTTAAATGCCTTTTTTTATAACAGTCATAGAGTCATCATAATTCACACATCAATCACTTTCTCATTATCATCTGGGTTCTACTTTCCTCAGTCATTAATTATTATTTTGTTTTAAGCTCTACATTAATACGTTGTGGGGAAAAATCAATCCTGTCTCTAAGAGTTTTTGAGGGTTGCATTGTTCATGTAGCCTGATGAGTGCATGTTCGTCTCAGTTGGAGATAAGGTGGTGGAAGGCATGGTCTCTTCTTACAAGACACCACCTCTTTTGCCTCTTCAGTAAAGGAACACTGGCTCTGATCCTAGTGACGCCAGTGAATTATCACCCATCAGGAAACAGGTATCTGCACTCCAGTCACAGTTCCTTCAAAAAAGATTGTACTCAGCAGTATGAGGCTGCGGAGGGGGGAACAGGATGGTGAGCTGTCAAGCCATCTGAAGCAGGCTTCATCCACAGATGCTCGACAAGAGGGAGGAAGCGTGAACCCTTCTAAATCGTACGTTTTCTCCGAGTCTGGGATCCTGACCATGCTCGTAAACACAGACCTGCCACTTAATAACGCATTACTACCATGCTGACTCAAATGGCATGTTTACGAGAGCAAACCCAGCAAGCACAGGAAACAATAAAACCCTTTGCCAGCATTGTATTCTGGCTCTGACTCCGTAAATGACCACAGTGCCTGACAACATCAACCTTGACTACGTATTAATGACCCAGCACATATTGTTCTGCAAGCTACGGATCTCTTCCTCAGCTAAAAAAAAATAAAAAAATAAAAGATTAAATCATGTACCTATATTTTCTTTCTACTTCTCTTCCCCTCACTGCTTCCTACTCTCTCCCTTCTTGTATAGGCAAATTCCCACAACTCCAGAGCCAAGTCCAACAGCTGTTGTGGCTAACACTGCTGAGAGCCCTGTGGTTAAGGGGCTGGGCCAGGATTGACTGGACATGTTTGAATTCCAGCTATGCCGCAGGTTTCCTGGGCAACCTTGAACAAGGCATCTAACCTGTATTTGTGAGCATAATAAGATTTCCAGCCTTAACCGAAAGGCTGAGAATATGTAGCCCTGTATGAACTTGAGGAAAGTTAGGAAGACAAAATTTTGTTTCCATTTGAATATAATTTTGATGTGTTTTTGTTGTTTTGGGTTTTTTTTTTGTTTTGTTGTTATTTTTTACTGTGCTGCTCCTGACCAGCTTTCAGGAGCATGGTGCTTTATTTTTACAAGTTAAGCTTTTTTGACCACTGTTGCCGTTCCCAAATCATACAATTTTTCAAGTCTTAAATGTTCTGCTAAGTTTAGAACCCAGTCAAGAAGAGAAGAGAATGTAGTTTTGGAAAGGAAACTCACAATATCGATGAGGAGATGTTGTCCTAAACCATCTGCTGTCTTTTAGTTTCTCTTATAATAGATTACTACCAGTGTTGAGGGCTCTTCCATTACACTGATTGTTGTACAAAACAGTAAATGAAAACCTCTACTGCAGAACATTTCAGAAAGAAAAACAATCATAGGAACTTTTTGTTCTGTTAACTCTGGTGAAAGAGAAATATTTCTATTTAGGGCAAAAGTAACCCTGAACTTCAGCTGTCATAAACCCTTCAAGCTCTGGTTACGATCAATACAACATTACTCATTTACACCAGATGAGGAGCTGGCCAAGATGTCTACAAGGAACCACTGGAAGCCAAAATAGCCACTCAGCTCCCTAAATAAAACACATAGTTAAGTGGTTGCTTATTAAATCTGACTACAACCTACTCAGTTGGTGTGTGACTTATCTCATGCTACTTCTGCTTATAAACTCTTAAGTGGTAGCCAAACAGTGCAGCTACAATACATGGGCGGGATTTGCTTTGCAGATTAAGATGCCAAAACTTCTATGTATACATATAAGGAACAGTGTGGCCAGTAGGAGGTAGAAAAGCTATCCTTCCCCTGTTCTCAGCACTGGTGAAGCCACACCTGGAGTACTGTGTTCAGTTTTGGGTCCCTCACTACAAGAAGGACATCAAGATACTTGAGCATGTCCAGAGAAGGGCAACAAAGCTGGTGTAAGGTTTGGAAGACAAATCTTCAGAGGAGAGACTGAGGGAGCTGGGATTGTTTAGAAAAAAGTAAACTGAGGGGAGGCCTTGTCACTCTCTACAACTACCTAAAAGGTGGTTGTAGGGAGGTGGGGGTTGGTCTCTTCTCCCTGGTAGCTAGTGGCAGGACAAGGGGAAATGGTCTGAAACTGGATTAAGGGTTTTCTTTACTTAAACGGTTGTTGGATATTGGAACAGGTTGTCCAGGGAGGTGGTTGAGTCACCATCCCTGGAGGTGCTTAAAAGAATAGATGTACTTAGAGATGTGGTCTAGTGTTGGACCTAGTAGGGCTGTGGATATAAACACTATATCAGTGTTTCCACGTGAAAAAGCATCCGAGCTTCCACGATCAGTGGTATCAATGAGGTCTGGTTGGTAAGACTGAAAAGTGATCCAGCTGAGCAAATGATGCTTGGAGCAGAGTGAGATGACCCCCTATCTATAACTTGGTAGGAGGGAGAGACATTTTACTCAACGCTTAGTATAATCTGAGGCACAACAAGGTATCTGGCATCCACAGAAGGGTGGCAAATATGGCACAGGATGGAGGGGACATCTATATGCAGGGACATGAGACAGGATGTCCTCAGCAACATCAAATGGCAGCAGACACCGTAGTCTGAGAAACTGAATCACAAACTTGAATTTCTAAAAGAAAGCAAGGTTGTCCTTTGATGAGGATCACCCTGAATTTCAATGGAAAGACATGCACAAAGCCAAAAATATAGTGTTAACTCCTTTCTTTACAAGCAACTTTTTAGGTGCTTTATTCTGGCTTGAAAAAGGCATTTATACCTAGTGTGAATTTCAGAGAAGATGCCACAAAGTGCTTCACACGAGAGTTTATTTTGTTTATGCTGTTAGTTTTGCAATGAAAAAAATATAAAATACATACACTGACCAAAAATAATGGGAAATTGTATGAAAACAGACCACAGATTCTCAAGAGACAGCTTACAATTATAGGAGACATGACAGAATTTAAAAACCAACATACTAAACATGTAGAATAAACAAGAAAAAACTGTCCCTCAGGTCTTACAGATTCTGAGGGGCCATAAATAAAAGATAATGATATTTAGGTAAGAGGAGGAGGTAACACATAGGCTCCCACTACTATTAATTTTCACGCTCAATATTTCGTGACGGGCAAAATGTTGTATTTGGATGCCTTTGCTTGTAAAGAAAAAATTTAAAGGACAGCAAAAATGTCATATGCCATACAGTTGTTGCTGATGAGAGATTGAACTCCAGTGACCTTTAAAGAAAAACATTTTACCTTTGCTTCTAAGGTGTGTGACCCCCCAAATAAAAACAAAACAAAACAACCCACAACCAAAAAACCTCAAACATGGATCTGCTAGAGAATAAATTTGCTTTTGAGAAGTAGAAACTCCTCTTGAGTCTGACATTCTATCAGGAAAAAGCTCTGTTTTGAAACCACAGCAAGACAATCCATACCTGTGAACGTTCCTTTAGCTACCGTGGGGAAGTCTGGTTTATTAAACTTCATTATTGTCTATGTAAGAGTAAATAGTTGCCGCCTACATATTTCCCTGCCCTCGAGCATTTTGGGGGTATTCTATTCTCCTTCCCATATCAGCAAAATGCCTGGATCCCACTTTCGCCTTGTCCTTGAAACATCCCAAACACGCAGTTTGATTCTCTGCCGTTGTGGAATATCCTAAAATTTTCCTTATTGGTTTATAAACCAAACATGCCTTCAGTTTGAGTACAATTTTCTTTGTAAGGAAGGGACAAAGATAAACCAGTGTCGCAGTTTTCTGTAGCTGGGTACCAGTAGAGAAGGTGGGTGCTGCAGTAGATAGATATAGTAGATAGTAGAATTGATGTTATGAGTAGGACCTCATGAATATAACAAGGTTGCCAAGAGCTGCAGTGCAAACACCGATGCAGAGAAAGTGGTGTGGGAACGACTGAGTTTCAATATGGACTAAATCCTCCCTTGCCTGGAGCATCTCCCCTACGAGGAAAGGCTGAGTGAGCCGGGACTGTTCAGCCTGGAGAGAAGAAGACTAAGGGGGGACCTTATTAATATTTATAAATATCTTAAGTATGGGATGCAGGGGGAAATAGCCAGCCCCTTTTCAGTGGTCTGTGAAGACAGGACAAGGGTCAATGGCTGCAAGTTAGAGCATAGGAAGTTCCACACCAATATGCAGAACTTTTACACAGTGAGGGTGCCCTGGGACAGGCTGCCCAGGGGGGTGGTGGAGTCTCCTTCTCTGGAGATATTCAAGACCTGTCTGGATGCCTACCTGTGCAATATGAGCTAGGGACCCTGCTTTGGCAGGTGGGTTGGACCCAATGATCTCTCAAGGTCCCTTCCAACCCCTATGATTCTATGATTCCTTGTGGGGTAGATAGACTATATAATTAGCAGAGTTTTCTGAATCTTCCAGAGAGCATAATCATACTCAAAATGTACAGGGAGAACCATGTGTCATTATATAGCACTACTAAGTCTGGCAGAGATAATTTAAAACTGATTAACATAAACCTTACAGCCAGAGGTAAAGCAAAGTCTGCTGGGAACAGTGGTTCTAGGAGATCTTTGTCTTTTGTACATCCAGAATATGATGATTTGGGAATTAAAACCTCCTTCCTCTAGCAGATTGGTTGTACTGCTTGCACTAGAGAATGAAATTGGGTGTTCAAAGCCTCTGAAATTATTCATGTGTTGACAATAGTTGTGAGTGTATTGGAGGACAAGATAAAATTCAAGAAGATCTTGAAAAACTAGAGAAACCCTGGGGGAAAGCTTGGATGCCACTTAATGACAAAGGGAGTTTTGCACTGTTCAGGACATTTTCATTTCATCTGACTTTACACATCTGAAAATGAGGAGTCTAGTTTAGACATCAGTTAGGACTCTCAGGACATGGGGCGGACTGTTTCAGTTGATGATACATCACACCTACTTTTTGATGGCAGGAAATTCTGGACATGCTGATCTATATTTGTATTATCCATTGAGCCAACCTGGCTGATAAATTTCATCTGGAAACTTTATGATGGCTAAGACCAAATGGATAATTATTAGGTAGGGTTAATTAAACATAGAATCATCAAATGAATTAGGTTGGAACGGACATTTAGAGGTCATCTAGTCCAATCCCCCTGCAGTAAGCAGGGACACCTTTAACTAGATCAGGTTGCTGAGAGCTTCATCAAACCTGACCTTGAATGCCTCCAAGGATGGGGTCTCCACCACCTCTCTGGGCAACCTGTTCCAGTGTTTCATCACCCTCATAGTAAAGAACTTCTTCACTGAATTAACTGCATAGATAGAGATGTTGGGTTGGAGATTAGATACAAGTTCTTCATAGACATATCTGAGTAGACCATAAGTGGTTTATTTGCCTGTTATGATGCACTAGTGCAAGGTTTTATATCTCTGTCACTGGCAGCTCGGAACCAAACTTTGTATAGCCTCTCTGGAGAAAAGTATTTAAACGTAGATATTGCACTTGAGTAGAAATGTGGACAGAATCCTTCCCTTTCCTGATATGAGCCATTATCTACTTGGTTGTATTTAGCTAGAGCAAACCAGGTCCTGTCCTGTACACCATGGGGCAAGAAGCACAAATTGTTTTCCATTTATGCAGCTGTAGTGTCTCCTTTCTGCAGGGGGTGTGTTATCTTTCCTATGGGGAATTACAGTACGAGTGACGCTGAACCAATGCTCTAGTCCTCTTAGTTCACTGAGCCTGAAATGCCCTAACCACCAAAATACAGGCTATAGCAGATAGTGAAAAGCCAAGTCAATGCTTCTCATTTTAGCTGGGAAGGTCAGGTCAAAATGACACTTAAAGATGGGTCAGGATGGAGAAGTAGTTGAATGGAAAGCACATTCTTTTCAGGTCCCTCTTAAAAGAGGGAAGTCTTAGTTCCAGGCCTCATTCCATGGGTTTCTCACTCCTCTCCTGTGAAGAACCTGTGGTAGGTCTCAGCCAGACTGACATTCCCAGCAGCCCCCAAAATATATGTAGAGAATTATGGGCTTAAATAGGAATGAAATGTCCTCCAAAGATGTCTACTGTTTCATGAACTTCTGAAAGAAAGATAAAAGATTATATAAAACAAGGCAGTTTGTAGACATCTCAAAGATTAGATGACTGCCCCTGTAAAATGTTAGAGACTGGGAACATTTCAAATTTTGGACCAAAGACAGTGTTGTTACCACCTTGATCAGACTCCCACAAGATACTGTATTTCACATAATAATGAAGAAAGCAACTCAGAAAAGAAACCTAATGCCAGTAACTTCATTTAAAATCAACAGAGCTTTTAAAGAGCATTCACTGCCCACATATCTGGTGTAGGACATTGTTCTTCACCATCCAAAAAGTATTAACTTTTTTTCCCTTGTAAAATATTTAATTCCACTTCATAATAGCAGGCAAACCATTATGCAGCAGAAGTGAAAATCCTTAAGGTTTGCGTTTAATAAAAAGCCATTTTTTCTCTCCAGCTGACCTTTTTAAAAGCATGGCATTTCCCAGAGAAGGGGAAGCAGGGGTTTGGAAACAGATAATATTAATGAAAAGCCTAATGCAAAATGCAGTTTCTAAGAGGCTAAACCTTTAAATCAGGTGTGGTGTCTTTAGAAACCTGGCTGCTTCTAATTAAATTTACCTTAGGGAGGTAATAGAATTGAAAAGTGACTCAGAAAAGTGGGTGTTAGTATTATTATCATCGTTATGAAAACATTTTAAAGTGATGCTCTGAAACAGTTTACAGAACAGAGTACCAAAATATTATGCCCTAGCAAATTATTTCTTTGACCAAAATATTTATTTCTTCCAGCAAGAATTTTATTGGATGGATTTTAATATCCAAACATTTGGAAAAATGTCTTTGGAGGATTAGGTGTCTGGAGCTGCTTAAATGCTCTTATGCAAGCTGGGAAAGCCATTGCTTAAAGGGCAAAATTCAACACAGCACGTCGTTTGGGCAAATTATTTCCAGGCAAAAAGTGATAAACTGAGCTGGCATTCAAGATAGTGGATTCTGTGATATTGTCTATCAGGGCTTTATCCAATATTAAAAGCCAAAAGGAAGAGATTTCCCACCCTTTCCCTTGGGAAACTCGCAGTCATCTGTTAGTTGTGATTTTCAGGAAATATATCCTAATCATCAGCCTTATTTTTCCTTCTGTCATTTTTCATCTCCCCACACCTAGTTCTGGTTCAAACAGTATTTCTTTTGCTATGCTTAACTACTGTATGTGTGCACTGTATTTTTCCAAGCTTGATCTTTTACTAACTCATAAATTTATGAAAATACAAATAATATTCAACATTTTTCATTAAGTATCAGTACATAGAATCCTGTGAATTTTATATTTTTTTTTAAAATAAGTCTGAGATTCATGTGTTGTGAGAAAGTCTTGAAAATACTTCCTGTGAAATATTACAAATCAGAAGGAAAAATAAAGATATCCAGATGTTACTGCTATGCTAATTATAAGCCAATGTGATAATTTCTGGGATCCTGCATCAAGACTTGTGGCAACCTGGGTGTAGCGACCCTCTGCCCACCACTTTCCTTGAGCATGCACACATCATGTCATGTTAAAGCTCTATTCCTTGTGCTGGCTCTCACTGGAAATGCTCTTTCAAGTCGGTAGGATCATATATATAGTCAACTCTTCACAACTGCCTTGGATTAAAAGGATGGATCGGATGATCCCTAGAGACCCCTTTCAACCTTCCCGTTGGTTTATCTGTCCATAAATATGAATAGGCAGTGAACAATCTTCTTCACAGTGATGTCTGCACTTCACATGACTACTGTTGATAGTTCTTGAGATGACCTTCTTTCTCCATCTCTTCTTGCATATTATTAATGTAATATAAAAATTCATTTATAGGATGCTCCCATTTGAGCACAGTTTTGCCTCTCATTCCTCCAGAAGTTCAAGCCTTTCTCTGCATTTGAAATGCCTGCAAGTGTTGCTGTGTGGTGTGAGATTATTCATCCATCAAAGGTACATCTTCACAGCATAACACAGCATTGAGCAGATATATCTAAGGTAAAGTGGCAGTAAATCAGCTACCTGAGTTCCAGAAAGTTTTCTAACTGGATAAACATGAGACTATGAAGAGCTAGCAGAAATACTTTCCCACCGAGAGAAAGCAAGGTCTAGATGACCTGGAGAAGATTTCCCCCCTTTGACCGTTCCAGTTTCAAAAAGACATGGCAAGGAGTTACCATAACCCCCTAGGAGTTCCACATGATAAACACATTCAATGGTTTTGTGGGAATGGGGAAAAAAATGGGGTATGGAACTATCCAGCCTTTTTAGAAAGACACAGAATCCCCTGGCTTACAGTCAGAGGCAGAGATAAGCCACAAGGCTTTATTTAGCCCAGGGCTGTGCCGATATTAGCAACAGCCACATGCCTGCCAATATGCAAGTGGTCTATGCTGAAGCATCTCAAAGTATGGCTGAGGCATGCAGCATATACAAGTACAGATCCTTTTCTTTGAATTTTTTTTAATAAGCAAATATAGAAACCATCCTCCTATCAAAAATGCATAACCCCAGATTAATTTCACTTAATCAAGACACTCAAACAAATGGTCTAATCAAACTCTTCTCCATCAATAGTTGGATTTGTATTGCTTGACAGCAGGCAAATTTATTTTGACACCTCCCAGGAGAGGATGAAGCCACAATTTGGAAGTGCTTATTTCTATCCAGTGTGTGTACAGAGACCATAGAGTGATTAACTTATTACCTTATCTGCCATCTTTCAGAGGATTTGCCCCATTGGTGTTTGGGGCATGCCTCTCTGCTCGGGCTGTGTGGGATGATATATATGTGTGTGGCATTGGGTTAACAAGCATCATCCTGGATCAGGTCTGCTGTGAGAGCCACAGAAGGTTCCACTCTGCAGGAAGAAGTCTGAACAGCTCAGTAAGCACTGCTGGGGAAAAGAACTATGTTCACATGTTGCCATCTCCCTTCTCAGTCACACCGTTTACTGTCCTCAAACCACTTCCCACGCTCATCAGACTGTGACTGTTCCTGTTCCCACTTTCTTGCTGTCTTCTTCATGCTCTCATTAGGCCCAGCTCTGCAAATTTCAGCTACCTGATATTATGCCCCAGCACCCTCTTGAAGACTGCCCTTTGCAGTTTTTTTCATATTATTGCAGACTCTTTCTTTTTTTCCCTTCACCTCCTGTTATTCTACGGATCTCTCTAGTTTTAGAGGATATGATGTCATCTGGGATATTTATGTTTCTTCTCCGAGTTGACATTTATAAGCAGATGTCCTGAGGTAATGCTCTCTGTGGCAAGAGAGTCGGTTTGCCTGAGATGTGAAATCATAAATAAAAAAACTCCTTGCACAAATTACCTGCAAGGGGAGACTTTGGCTTCAAGGCTGAACAGACGCCAGATGCCCAGAGAAAAGGACATCCTCTGACCTCATGTTGAGAAGCAGGGCTGTGCACACATCAGTTCATAGCAAGCTGCCATCTCACAGCAGCAACACTTCCCAGCTGCAGTAACAGCATCTTCAGGCATCTCAAGTCCAAACTCACCTACTTTCTTTATTATGAGCCTGTAATGTGTTGTCACAGGTCACAGAACCACAAGGTTGGAAAAGACCTTTAAGATCATCAAGTCCAACCGTTCCTGTCCTATGCTAAACCATATCCCTAAGCACCTCATCTACCCTTTTTTTAAACACATCCAGGGAAGGTGACTCAACTTCCTCCCTGGGCAGCCTGTTCCAGGCCCTGACAACTCTTTCAGTAAAAAAAAATTTTCTAATATCTAATCTGACCCTGCCCTGGTGCAGCTTCTTGCCATTTCCCCTTGTCCTATCACCTGTCACCTGGCTGAAGAGACCATCACCTACCTCTCTACAACCTCCCTTCAGGTAGTTGTAGGTGGTGATAAGGTCTCCCCTCAGCCTCTTCTTCTCCACGCTCAACACCCCCAGCTCCCTCAGCCGTTCCTCATATGATTTGCCCTCCAGCCCCTTCACCAGCCTGGTTGCCCCTCTCTGGATTCTCTCAAGGACCTCAATGTCCTGTGTCCCCCAAACACCATGCAGAACAAACATACTGCAGGCAGCCTGACATGTGGGTAGGTGATGGGCAGGAGAGATAGCTTTACCTGTTTCTGACTGCTCAGGACAGGTACCCCAGGGCTAGGCAGGCATATCTGCTCTTTTTAACTGCCTCCTCCTGCCTATTGTGATACATTCCACCGTTCACTATGTCATCCTCCTAAATTAAGTGGTATATTTCTTTTCAGTTTCTTTTCAAATCCCTTCTGAAAACCCTCCAAACTCGTGAGCTTAGGAAAGTCTCTCAGGAATTTCAGTTGTAAAGATCTATTTTTTTTTTGGTGAGGGCTCTTCAGCAGTTGTTTGAAATGAGTCCTCCATCAGGTTATGTACTTTATGCAGAGTTTATTCTTCCAATATTCCTGTGGGTTAAAATGCAAATACAATTATCCTAGACAATAGGGCTCAAGGGAATCTCAATGAACCATTTATTTTGTCTCCTGGGAGGGGAATAGTTAAGTTAGCACTGGTAATCAACATGTGTCCACAGACCTACTCCTGTCTACTCTACTGTTTCATTATTTTTATTATTAGAAAAATTACATTAGCAAAATCCAGCCGCCATCCCCCAATTTCTGAATTGACTTTCCCTGACTGAAGTTTAAGACCATTGGCTCTTATCCTGTCCTTAATGGGCAGGGAGGTTGGTTTGTTTCCTTTATGTGCTACTGTCTCCAGATTAGAAAAGTGGTATCATGTTTCCCTTCTGTTTATTTTTCCCTTGACTTTAAAAAAGAATCTGGTCACTGGAAAGGAAAGGTATCAATCCCAGAGGGAAAGCACTTGCTCTTTTCCTCCTACTGAGAAACCATTTCTCAATTAATAAACAGGCTACGAAGCACTAAGTCAAAGGTCTCTTTCATCAAATCTGAAATTTCTTTAGTGAACAAACCTGATTTTTGTTTTGATCTGAGGTTGTGACCATTAAATCTTAGTCACCAGTATCAGGCACATTCTTACTCTCAGTTTCTTTTGATTGAGTTTTATCATTCGTTCCCTTATTTTCCAGGAGATGATATTGCACCAATTCCCCGCTGGCTACTTACCTTACTGCCTCCTCCACTGCTGAATATGACACAATAGCAGTAGAAGCCTCCATGGTTTTCTAGGATTTAGCAGCAGCATGTTTTCAGCACTGCTTAAGTACCCATTGGCACAGACTTTAAGACAAAAATAGTCAACATGCTCAGCTAGAAAAACTATTTCAAAGTGTCTGTGTGTGTAATTTATATTTTTGACATGGAAAAGGTAACAAAAATTATCTTAAAAACGACTATTTTCAGCTGTGTTACAATAAATTAATCAACAGTATATATAAAAAGATTGTACTGAGGTGAATCAGTTAGAATTCTTGTGCATGTTAGATTTTTGTGATAATTTATTCCTTTGTGAGGGACCTTGATTTCATCAATCTCTGTCCATTTGTTTTAAATAATAAATATTCTGATGTAAGAATTCTGATTTTTTTTTAATCTCAAAAGTCTCCAGTATTACCTAACCTTTATATGACTCCTCTTTTCTTTCTGCTCTTCCTTGTTCAAAATTAACAGGTTTCATAGTCTTCTGCCTACATTCATGTGCCTATATTAGGCTGTCAGGAAGCTGATCAGGAAACTGATACATATACCATGTAACCTATCTTCTCTTGTCCAAACGATTGTCTTGTCATTGCCCTTCTATGCTTGGACTGTTGCCTGACATTCCCATGCAGATTGATTTGGCCTCCCTCCACTTGTTTTCACAAGCTGTATTGGGCCATTATGCTTTCTCTTCTTACTTTTTCCTTCCTCCACTAATAATATCAGGAATGTGCCTACTCTAAAATATATAATTAATCAAGCCTAGATTAGAGATAACCTTTGAAAACTGAAAGGTTCTTTGAATCACATTTGTTCTACTCATAGAGCATATAGATTAGCTGCATGGCCAGCTAAAATTTTTTAAACCTGAATAAGAACATGCCAGTTTGCACAAAGGCCAGGCTAAGAATCAATCCTGAGTCTGATTTGATCAAGAATAGTTAAAAGGACTTGATTTTTTATGCTTCGTATGGGGTAGGATTAGCTTCATATAAACCCAGAAGTTCAACTCATAAGTAAAGAAAGCTGAATTTTGGGATTTGCATGCAGATGCCCTGAGGGATTTCATCTGGCCTTCAGCTGCTGCTCCAACTAGCTCAATTCTCCCAAAAGTCCTTTGTCATGTTAGTCATATGGATGTCTCTCAGGCTTTTCAACTGGCACTAGAGATCTATGACTACTTTAGTTTATATTTAAACTCCAAGGAAATTGTGTCTTTGATTCAGAAGCCCCAATTTCGCTGATTCATGCCATCACAAATACCAAAGATTTCCTTTCAGGTCTTCACATACTGCTCTAGAAAGGCAGAGGTTTCAACCTGAAGTAAAATTCTGGATTTTAGCTACATAATATATTTTCTAGATTGCTCTGACTAAAGTCTTCCATGATATCATGGTAAGATGGTTGTGTTTAGTTCTCTTTCAATCTTGGCTGTATAAATGTGTCTTAGGTTTGATAAAACATCCCACAGGGATGCTTGTCCTGCAGTTTAAAACCATGTATTTGACAGATGTTTCAGGTCAAAACTTGTCAGAAAGGCTATACTATATGCACTCTGTAAAGACTAGATGACGAAGGGAGGCAAAGATCAGCACTAATGCTGCAACCATTGATGAGCTGACCTCATTAGGATGTATGATTAGCAGTGGTGATAAAAAGGACCCCTAAACTGTGGAGAAAGGTTACAAACTTTAATTTTATTCTTTTTATGTTTAATTTTTCTTTTTTTTACTTTAACTTACCTGGTGTTATTATCATTTGGTGAAATGATATGATTTTCTTTTTAAATGTTGAGATAGAGATAGGCTGGATTTCTGTTCCTTGTATCTCAGCAACAGAATGCCTGGGTAGTGCAATTCATTTACTCCATTCCCATGCCTTGAGAGGTAATGTGAGGAAAAGAAAGGTTACACTGATGCTCCATTTGGATTGATAGCGAGATGGTACTTTTAATTGCCTATAGATCAATATTGTGCCTTGGCAAATTAGATCTTAATGCTCATGCACCAATTTTTAGACCTAAAAATGGGATTGGTCCTCCAACTTCATTTATGCATAGCTGGTTTTATTTATCTTCCTTTCTTTTTTGAACAGATAGCAATATAAGGAATTAATAATAAACAGTGAATTTTTACAGACATGAATAAATTAGCTGTTGTGTTAACTACTCAACTCTGAAAAAAAACCCTATATCTAGTTCTGAATTTCACTAGAAATATCCCATCAGGCTTTTAATCCCCACACACTCAGGCAGGTCAGTGTTATTCTCATTATTAGAAATCAATAACCGGATCCATAACCATAACCACAACTGTAACAATAACCACAACCATAATAATAATAGTACCAGTATGGTCTTGTCTACTAGTGAGAACAACTCCTGAAATTTCTATCACTACCTTTATCAAAACTTGTGCTGGGGGAAGTCACTTCCATTATGATTATTTAATTTCACCCACTATATAAAGTGGGTAAAAATGAAGAACATCTTAAATAATGCCTATACCCCATGACCATGGTCAAAGTTAGTTGTCCACTTTAATTATGGTTCATCTTAGTCAAATTATTGTTTTCAGTCACTAAAAAGTTGAGGTTTGGGAAGAAGGGTAAAACTTAGTCTCAAGCTTCAGATATCAGCAACCTCTTTATACTGGAGGAAGGAACAGCAGGAAGGATGCTGAGGATGCAGACAAATTCTCATTAAAATCATAGGAAAAGTGGATAATTTCTTGAGGATTTGTGTCAGAAAAACTCTACAAGCTTCACAGCGCAGAAGTTTAGCTAAGGAATAACATGTCATAGATCTTTATTAACCATAAAGGTTGCAGGAAGAAGGCCACAAATACCACTCTTCTATTTTCGTGGAGCTGTGTGGCTCTCTTGCTCAGTGTGGCTACCGTGCTCTGGCACTGAGACTAAAAGGTGGGGAATTTATGGGGAAATGGGTATTTCTGGCAGCTGTGAGGAGGTGGCTGAAGGAATTTGTTTTTACAGGGACTCACAAGGAACTTTAATGTGTGAGCTACTTCTCCCAGGGATGTAATGGGAATTTGTGGCAATAAAATGTGGCCTCAGGAGGGCCATTCAGATTTTATTAGCTTTTGTGGAAAGATTAAAAACTCATCTAAAGACCATCCCACCATTTCTTTTCAATTACCCTAACCCCCTGGGCTCCTTGGCTAGCATTTTGGGAATGACTGTTGTGGTGTGGGGCAGGTGATGCTTTAGACTTTCCATGGGCCGCATTGATTCTGTCTCCTCCTTTCTCCTTTGTCCCTTCCCTTCTGTCCTAATCATCCTTCCTAGCACACAAACATGCATACACACATTGCTCCTGGTTGCACACAGGACTTTCTGTGCTGATCAGGCTACCTATCTGTCCAGTTTAACATCCTGAAGTAGAGGCAGTGCCAGAGTTTAAATAAAACCTGGAGCACATCTAAGATCCCCTATTTACTCTGGTATGAGAAGGGTTGTTTAAACACATTTTACCCCACTCAGACTCTCTGTCACTACTCATAGACCTTCTCTTTCCCCACACTGTCCCCTCCTATCAAAGTTTGAAAGAAACAAGCCAGAACAACTTTGACTGGATGGTTCGCCTTAGTGAAGGGGCCTTGGCAATGCAGAAACTTCTTCCCTTATAGCGTCATATTGTAGTTTTGCATGACTGGGTTTTGGTGGAGAAGTGGGGGGTTTCAAGGGTGGCTTCTGCAAGAAGCAGACAGAAGTTTTCTTCATGCCTGAGAGAGCAACCACCAGCTGGCTCAGGGCCGGAGTCGTTGCTGACCAAGGCTGAGCCTATCAGCGATGGTCACAGCACCTCTGGGAATCACATTAAAGAATAAAAAAAACACTAGCAACTGCTTTTTTCCCCCAGAGAAGGGAGTGAGAAGGTGTAAGAAATTGTGCAGACACCAAGGCCAGGGAAGGAGGGGAGAGGAGGTGCCCCAGGTGCCAGAGAGAAAGATGCCCCTGCAGCACATGGAGAAACCCATGATGGAACAGGTGGAGCCATACAGAAGACACGGTGACCCATGGTGGAGCAAGCCTCTGGAAGCACTTGCAGCCCATAGAGAGAGACAGAGACACAGAGATGAGCAAGAGAGAGAGAGATCTGCACCGGAGGAGGTTTGCTGGGGAGCTTGTGACCCTGTGGGGGACCAGGCTGGAGCAGTCTGGGCCTGAGNATGGAACAGGTGGAGCCATACAGAAGACACGGTGACCCATGGTGGAGCAAGCCTCTGGAAGCACTTGCAGCCCATAGAGAGAGACAGAGACACAGAGATGAGCAAGAGAGAGAGAGATCTGCACCGGAGGAGGTTTGCTGGGGAGCTTGTGACCCTGTGGGGGACCAGGCTGGAGCAGTCTGGGCCTGAGAGACTGAGAGACGTTCTGTGATTTATAACTGCACCCCATACCAGTGTCCCACTCTTGGGCAGCTGGGGAAGAGCTGAATCCCCATGGGAAAGGACTCATGTTGGAGAAGTTCATGGAGGACTGTCTCCCGTGGGTGGGACCCCACAGTGCAGGATGTGAGGAATGAACCCCCAGCTAAGAAGGAAAAATTTGTGAGGAACTGACCAAAACTCCCATTCCCTCATTCCCTGCCCCTCCCCATGCCACAATGGGGGAAAGAAGGAAGCGAAATACTGACTAAAGCTCAGTCTGCTAAAAGGAAAAATTTGTGAGGAACTGACCAAAACTCCCATTCCCTCATTCCCTGCCCCTCCCCATGCCACAATGGGGGAAAGAAGGAAGCGAAATACTGACTAAAGCTCAGTCTGCTAAGAAGGGAGGGGTGGGGGGAGGTGCTTTAAGGTCTGGTCACACCCAGCTCTGATGTCACTGGGGGTGCAGGGCAGTATCATAAGTTTTCTCTTCTTTATTCTGTGTCGTGCCTGTTTTGTCTGTGACACTGACTGTGGAATGATCTCTCCCTGGCCTTATCTCGACTCTTAAGCCTCTCAATATATATTTTCTCCCCTGTCCAGCTGAAAAAGAGAGTGATAGAGCGACTTTGGTGGCATCTGGCCCCCAGCCAGGGTCAAACCACCACACGTCAGTATGTTTTCTACTTTGGTTCATGGCAGAGAGTTACTAATTCAAGCCTTTCATGTCTGTGTGGGTACACACCACTTTCTCAGTTGGCAGCAGCCAAATGAACGATGTGAGAGCGGGATGCCAACTCCTCGGCTCGTGTTACTGGCACCAGTACCCATGGCACAGACTGGAAGAGCTGCTGTTGCATCTCCACAAAATGAGGATGTGTTTTGGCTAAAACCAAGAGGGTAAGTGATGCTTAACCGCACAGCCTCAACAGTCTTCTGAAGGCATTTGCTCATTAGTGCACTCCCTAAAAAGGCAGCTTGTTTTGATAAAAGGCTGCTGTTGCAACTGTTTCATCAGTTCTCACAATGTTTGTAATTTGTTTCATCGAGGCTGGGAAGCCTCCAAAGAAAACTAGTGGTGTGTAGGATGCAGTCCTGTCAATTTTACCATTCTGCCTGAGTCTATAGGAAAGCAATATTCTAGAAAAAACTATTCTGTTTAGGCATAAAGCCAAATACTACATGACTGTGCATGTAGAAAGTTCATTTGACGTTTCTCTCTTGATTATTGTGTGATACGATAGTAGGAATAGCATTCACCCTCTATCATCTACATCCATATCCATCAAGGGACCCATAATAATTTTTTGGACTGGGAGCTTGAAATGGAGAGCAAAGATCTCACTATTTGTGCAGAAAATACAGAAGTAAACTCCTCCTTATGACTAGGGGTATACAGCAAAGCCAACTGAAGAAGATGAAATTAGGCACTTTATTTAGAGGCTTGGTGTGGTTTATGAGAGCCTAAACTTGTGTTCCCTGGATTGAAACATTTCCCAATTTGAAAATAAAAATAAGATCTTACAAATTTCCCTGCTAGATGGCACATGGAATACACCTCTGGATTGCTTTCAATAGCATTAAGGAACAGGGAAAAACCCAAACATCAACTTTGTCTTTCTTTATTTTGGCACATTGCCTGTAATGTTGCTCACATTCTGTTGCACAGTGGATTTTTTTCAGCTTACATTTCAGGTGTGGAGGAGCTAAATCCTTTCGTTAGAAAGATAAGCACTGCTCACCTCCTCCATGGGTTGGAGGAGATGGGTAGGCTGATGTCCTCAACAAGCTGGATCTCAATATTGCCACTTCTCAGAGCTCGAAGCTTTTTCAAGGCCCCCACACTCATGGCTGGATTTCCACATGGAATCTATTTGATGTTTGCTGTACCAAGGTGTCCATCTGAACCTCTTCAGCACTTTTCAGTGAAGGGGAAGAACAAACCATTTCTTGGGGCTGCAGACACCGTCCCAGAATTGCTAACTGAAATATTCCAGCTCTAAGTATCCAATGTCAGGAGCCTTAGACCTTTCTTTCTACAGCTGAGTCATTATAGGTACTGCTCTCCTCACCCAACCAAAGCGACATTGGGCAGGGTTAGGAGCCTGTGCCAGTAACCTAAACATTGACTGTTTTGGGACTACAGGGTACCCAAATAAATCTGCTATCACTCCAAAAAGATACCTCCACAGCTCCAGTGCCACTTTGAGCCTCATGTGAGTGTCTTGAGGTTTATGTTCTGGACCAGACAGCAAAGTTTGGGCAGCTTAGAGCTCTGCTGACTGTCAGTGCACAAGGAGATGCCTATATTTTGAACCTAAATTTAGAAGATGTGATCTGAACCATATCCCGAAAGTCAAATGAGATAAATCCTCTCTCCTTGGCCAAAAAGAATGAGTCTGCAGGTGTGCACATTTTAGATACCCAAATCTCAAGGTGTTAGTCCAGGCTTTGAGCTAGTGGGATATTACATGTTTGCAAAAGTACCAATTCAGTTGCACACCTACAGGTATCTTGAGCCAATTGAGATACTTGAGGCAATCTGATGCATCTGCATGGTCTGCCAGATGGGACAGAACAACTACAAGAGACTTGTGTTTTGTTGGAGCTGCAGGTAGAGACAAAGTAAAATTATTTTAGACATGTCAAATTCCATTAAACACTTAGGCTCAGACAGCTGACTTAGCATCTCGGTACCTTTGAAGAAGGAAGATGAACTGCTCTCTAAAAGCATGATTCACCTGAATAAACATTGGCATCTAGTACCATTGGGGATCACCTGGGGCTTTAAAACATCTTCACAGTGATGGCAGGTATGACACAGGACACATAGGAGACTGGTCCTTTTCTGGATCAGACACCCAAGGCTGAGGCAGGGATGTACCCAAAGCACAGCAGACAGCTGCATTTGCATGACTGAATCCCACCCAAATGCCTCTGTAAAGAGAGCCTTGAGTGATCAGCTCCAGTGCTGATTCACATTTGTGAATCCCACCTATAATTTTTCCAGCTCCCAGCAGGAAGTTCTCCCTGCCCTCCTGTGAAGTTCAGCAGATCACACACCACATCCCTTTTATCTCCTGCCATGTGGCTGCAAAGATCCACGTGCCTCCAGAACAGATGCATGCACTCCATGGTCCTTTGTGAAGCTTTGGGGAGTACCTTTGACACCACTTCTTGAAGAAGAACATTACCCCTTTGTGGGCAAAGCACTGACTGATGTCTTCTCTAGAGAGCAAAGGCAACATGACAATTCATTTCTGTGCAGCGCATGGTTGAGATGAGACTGGTATCTCAACTTGCCTTATGCTGAAAAAGATGCTTTCTTTTTTCATCTTCCTGGGCTGTGACTGATTCAGAGCATTCTCATTAGAAGTTAGAGGTTTTGCTGATAGCAGAAGCTGTCTCACTTTCATTCCAGAAAGCTTGTTACACTCTGACCAGTTCTGTCTGAGATGGATTCAATCACCTTTGCTTGTCTCTCTCTCCTAAGGTACATTCACAGCTCAAGAATAAGGTGAGGGCAAGGGGAGGGAGCAGGGGTGCAAGAATATTAAACTAAGTATAGATACATATAACTCACAAAGATCTGATGGACAAGTAAGAGAAGTCCTCAGCTTTGGGAGCAGGATTTTATTTTTCCCCCTGTGGTTTGGTTGTGATGAGAAGTGGAGTTGGAGATGAAGCTGGCTTTAGCACTGGTATGCTTTGTAATTTGCTACCAGATGGCAGAAGGGGACTTTTATTTTTCTTTTTTTCTTTTTTCCTACAGTGGCAAATGGCATTAGTTTAAGACATGTAAAGCCCTGGGAGCTCCATCCCTGCCTTGATTTGTGTCTCTCCCCCTCTATCGTGCTCTATATAATTATGTACAACCACACTCATTTTTAGCTGAGCTGCACATTCTCTTCATTGCCAATTATGAATTTTGGTGTCATTTGTGACAACCCAAATATGCAAAATTGATAAGGCCTTTTTTGCATTAGAAAGACTGAATATTCTGCTACATTGATTTTATTTTTTTAATTTATTTATCATCATTCTCTATTTGATCTTCAGCATTATCTTCAGTAGAAACCTTTAAATGGAGCTGGTCAAAAGGCTACAATTATCATAGTTTGTAGTTCTGGATCTTCACTGGATGGGTTTGCAAATATTTCTAATAATCTGTTGAAATTGGAAATGTATTTGCATGAAGCATCATGGGATAAATTATTAATGATGGTTTGTAATCTGCTTTCTGAAAAACCTGTAGTTATTTCTATTTCCTTCTTGGAAGAAAATCAGGCACAGATACACTAGCAGAAGGATTAACCTCTGCAACCGGCTGTTATTAGAAGGGTATGGTTTCCTTCTATGTGCTTCTGAACTAACTAAACTTCTTATTGAAAATATATAAATCAAAGAAGTTATTCGGCTCAAAGCAAGGTAAAAAGTGAAATCTCAAAGATTCTGTTACACAAGGCATAAAATTATACACCCTAAGAATTACTTCTTTGCCTGAAAATCTTTAAAAACATTCACATACTGTTTTCACCCAAATCAAGCTTTTTTCCTTGTCTAATGAACTTTCATTTAGGGTACAAAATGCAGGTCTTTTGTGAATTCTTGAGCAGACAGATCATTAGGCTTGATATGTTGACCTCAGCAGACAACCTCATCTGGTAATTGTTTTTCCACAAGACAGCAGAAACCTTTTTCCAGTTTGTCTCCACTAGGAACAGAAAACTTCAGACGCCTATGAGTTAGGTACATAAGCCTAGCTATTTTATTAGCTTCTATCTATAGAAACTCAGAAAGAAAACTTCAAAACATGTCTTGTAACAGGAAGTGCTGACACGTGCAGGTGCCCATACATACCTGTTTCTTAACAGGATGACAAATAACTGCCTTAAATTAGAGGGTGAAACTTTGGACAGCCACATAGCTGTGGTTTAGAGAAATTAAAAAAACTCTTGGGAGCTTGTAGATCCAATTGTAGGTAGCTACTTGCCAACATGCCAGCTCCCATAGCCAGGAGTGAACCAGAAAGTGATGAGGCTACCATCCACATGTGTCTACACCTGAGCTGACAGACAGAATGACCAGAACATCATTTACCAATGGGGTACAGCCTTCAGGACACATGCAAACCAAGGTGCAAAGTCCTGATTTGGAATCCATAACGCGAGTCCATATACCCTATAGGACCTTCTTACTGAAGTCAGCAGGTGATTGGGTGTTGCACACACCAAGTTGGGGGAAGTGTCAATCTGCTGGAGGGTAGGAAGGCCCTCCAGAGACACCTGGCCAGGTTGAATCTATGGGCAGAGGCCAGTGGGATGAAGTTCAACATGGCGAAGTGCAGCTCCTGCACTTTGGTCATAACACCCCCAGGCAATGCTACAGGCTTGGGGCAGCGTGGCTGGAAAGCTGCACAGAGGAAAAGGATCTCTGTGTGTTGGTTGACGCTCACCTGAACATGAGCCAGCAGTGTGCCCGGGTGGCCAAGAAGGCCAATGATATCCTGGCTTAGATCAGGAATTGTGTAGCTAGACCAGGGAGGTGCTCAGCTCTGATGAGGCCACACCTTGAATACTGTATTCAGTTTTGGGCCCTTCATTACAGAAGGACATCAAAGCCCTGGAGTGTGTCCAGAGATGGGCAATGAATCTGGTGAAGGGTCTGGAACACAATTCTGATGAGGAGTGGCTGAGGGAACTGGGACTGTTCAGACTGGAGAAGAGGAGGCTCAGGGGAGACTTTATTGCTCTTTCCAGCTCCCTGAAAGGAGGTCGTGGTGAGCTGGGGGTTAGCCTCTTCTCGCAGATAACTAGAGGACATGAAGGAATGGCTGCAAGTTGCTCCAGGGGAGGTTCAGGTTAGAAATTAGGAGAAATTTCTTCTCAGAAAGAATGGTTGGGCATTGGAATGGGTTGCCCAGGGAGGTGGTGGAATCAACGTCCCTCAGTAAATAGCTAGAACTGCAAATTTGTAAGTCAAATGGGGATGGCATTTGGCTTGGAATTATGTACTTAAATTTAGACATCTAAATGTAGGAGTGTAAATGTATTATTGGTGTCTTACCTCCCACCACAGTCAATGAAGAAGAAGTCAATCCTGTCAACAGGAGACTCGATTCAGCTGTCCACATGTAAACACCTAATGTTACATGAGACACCGTAGTGTATTTCAAGACATCCATCTGTGAGATGCAGATAGGAAATAGGATTTATAGAAAACTCTTTGCCTATTGGAACAGCAGGTGGAGGCTAAGTGGGACAACCATAACCATTGTTAATAGTGTGGAGCTCCAATGTCAGGGCAACTGATTTGTTTCCAGAGTACTTCAGCTCACCTCGAAGTAAGCACCCAAGGTATGGTGCAGGCCTGTGAGGACAGGTCTCTAGTGTATTTGGGTCATCCTAGGGCAGCTGAGGCATCTTCCTGGGCAGGCAGGTGTGAGCGCAGAACTCGTGGAAGGTGCATTCTGCTCTGAAATGATAAATAGAAACAAAGCAAGATCATCTAAAGCTCATAAATGGATTTGTAACACTGAAACCCAGTATTGAAGCAAATAAATCACCTCAAAAAGACTATTCACTGGCTCAGCTTTAATTTTAATGACCATTCAGGCATATAGCTTAGTGACTGATATTTTTCAGATGTTAATCTTGGGGAGTATACTCTCATGGCCTGAATAAAGGGAAGAAAGCCAGGAGATCTAAGAGCACCTCTCCACCTTGGAACCAGATTAGCTGCATCTCCAGGTGCCACCTGATGTCACTCTGGGGTTATGTCTTGGCCCAGACGATGTAGGAAACCCATCTCCAAAGTATAAGTAGTAGGATTCATGCATCACTTGGTTGGTTGACAGCAGCTGAAGTTACATGGATGTACATTGGCTTCTGATAGAGCTGTTCCCAACCAGCAAAGGCATGCAGCTGACTTCCAAGGTACAAGTGCTTGGCTTTGTATGGTGGGAGAATGAGGGAGATTACGTCTTCCCCCACCCCTCCCAGGGCCACTGAGTATGCCATTTCAGAATTCATTTGGTCTTTTATTGTCTCAAGGTACAAGATCTGTGAAAGAGGATTGTTCGGGGTTGTACACTGGAACAGATTCATTGTGCCTTGCTCAGAGATACGCAGCGCTGCCCAGAGATGGAATGATAAGGCTCAGACCACGCAGAAGAACTTGAATTTTCTGTTTTGTTTGTATTATTACAGTAGATTCCAATTAATAGGTCCCCTAGTAAATGTCACCCTCCCTCACCTGGCAAGATTTCCTGGGAACAGACTCGGTATGAGTCATTTCATTGCCTTGAAACAATGAATAGGCAGCACATCTAATCCACAGAAAGGGCATGTTAGAGAGGATGGCTTAGCAGGCTAAGTGATAGATTTAAAATGTGTAGACTCTCTGGAACCATGGCATTGAATTCAAGTAGTTTCATTAGTTCTGTGTAACTTTTTTTTTTCCCCTTTCCTAAGGTTTAAACCAAAGGAGTGTCAGCATAGTACAGTACTCCACGGTATTCTGGACTGCTTTACAATCCTAATTCTGAATTGCTCTGGATGGACCTTTGAAAGCACCAGGCATATTTCATATAAGTAGGAATTTACCCTATTGTCCTTGGACATACTTTTCCTCCTTCCTATTGTGATGTCCAGGACAGGATGGATTTCAGCACCAGTTGATATGACCTTTGGGTGTGTAATTTGCTGAGTGCTTTGGGATCACAAGGGATGAAGGGCTCCATTTAAATGCAACCTTTTTATTATTAGCTCCTGCGAATAGACTGCAGGCAACAGGTGTGAATTGGTGCTTGCTTAGCTAAGACTTCCTGCTGTGCTTGCCTTGGTCATCTCTGCCTGGCCTCCAAACACTGTCACTGCTTCCAAAGATCAGGCTTACCTCCATAAATACTTCCATGCTTCCTACAATGGCTATTTTTAAAGGCATTACTGAAACGGAATGATACCCTAAGGATTCCCTGTAGTCCCTAGGGATCAGCAGATACAGAGAGGAAATCCTGCGTCAGGGCTTTTCAACCTGGGGTTTTCACATTCCTGACTACCTGGAAGGGGTCTATGCAATGTAACTCAAGCCCTAAATCAATAAGCAGGCATCTTTATCTGTTACAGAAAATGGTCCAAAATCTAAAAAACCCAAACAAAACCAAATCAAAATAAACAAACAAAATCAAACCCGAAGACAAAACCAAAACCAACTGAAAACTATTGTTTGAGTCAAGGATATAAGGAATAAAATTTATTCCAAGGGGTCAGTCTCCCATTGTAAATGCAATCCTCCATCTTATTCTAAATGCCCTGTGCAATGTTCCTCTTTTTTGCCCGTTAATAACATATTTTCTTGTTCTTGGTTCGTGGGGATGAGAGTCAAGCTTTTACTCTGGACATGGTACAGTGCCATTATTAATTGATTCATTAATAGTAGGTAATAAGACCTACTAATTAGTAGGTCTGGGAAAGTTCTGATTCTAGTAATTCTTTTTTTTTTTTTCTTTTAAGTAGTTGAAAACCACTGTTAAAATTGCATTTCTCCCTTCTGCCCTCAGCTTCTGGTAATTACAATGTGATAACATCATTGCCAAATGACACACACGGGCAGTCAGTGGGAAACTATTCTAGGAACAGTGACTTCGGAGAATTGACCCTGTAAGTAGTGGCAACTTGTTCCCAGGGGTTGCCCCATGGGATCAGGGAACGAGATAAAAAAAGGAGTCTTGCAGGTAGAATCACTTGGGAGGCAAGACTTTTTGATGAAGGCAGAGATTTTCCTTGGGGCAACCCTGCCTTCTCTAGAAGAACGGGAAAAGTGCTTTTTCTACCTACCTAAAGGCATCACTCGATGGCAGAACATGTCTGTGCTAGTAGTTACAAGATATCTTCTACTTATCTCTTAGCTTTTTTGAGGGATATACTCCTATTCCTGCTGATGTTTTGTCTTCCTTTTTCCCCCATGCACACCTGGGTTTCTCTGTTTTAATCCTCACTGTTTAATGTAGAAACATTAAAAAATTATAACAATTTCCAAGCAGAATTAAAGCTGAGCAAATACTTATGGATTTGGCTTACATATTAGTGTTTGCTGGGAATTAAAATAATGAGGATGGGTGAACATAGTTCATCAAGAAGACAAAGTACCGGACAGCTGGCTCTGATGGCAGCAGACAAATATGAGCACTCAAATCTTCATTTCTTCTCTGACTCTACACAGATGAAAACAACATGGGATGGGTAAAAAATCAGTGTCTTAGTGTTTGTTCTTTGTTGTTTGTTTTGGTTTTTTTTAAATTTTGGACAAGTATAAAAACACTCTTTCAAACCAGAATTGGAGTCTAAAAAATGCCTGATTACGAATGTGTCCTCATCTCCATCCCTGACTCGAGCCAGATTGAAATAAACATAATACATGATTAACGAGACAGAAAGAATAATGAACTATTTTAGATCAAGTAACTGTGACAGAGAGAAATGGGAGACTAAGGAGTCAGAAAGCAAGCTGAACAGAAGAAGTATAGAAAATCATTATTTGAATGCTTATTCATATTTCATAATTCATATTATTATTTGAATTATTCTTGTTGTTTAATGGTTTGGGTTGGAATGAACCTCAAAGCCCATCCAGTCCCAACCCCTTCCCATGGGCAGGGACACCCTTCACTAGCCCATGCTGCCCCAAACTCCATCCAACCTGGCCTTGAACCCTGCCAGGGATCCAGTGGCAGCCACAGTGTCTCTGGACATCGTCCAGTTCATCACCAGCCTCATCATAATCTAAATATCCCCTCCTTAAGCTTAAAGCCATCACCCCTTGTCACCAGTCCCTCTCCAGCTTTCCTGGAGCACCTTTAAATACCAGCAGGCTGCTACAAGATCAACCATGTTGTGTTTAGTACAACCATGCATCTGGTCTTCCAGATGTGCCATATAAAGACAATTTTATAAGTGCTCAAGACAAGCTTTTCTTGGAAGTATGGCTTTGTATGCCTCTATTTAAACGGTCAAGCATCTCAGACCCTGGTTTAGCAATTCATCTGGAGATGCCTTCTTGTTTCCTTGACTCCAGAGGGACTGAAACAAATATTCAGAGAGCTTTCCTAGACCTAAGAATGTCCCAAATGATAAAAGAAAGCATTCCACTGCAAAAATGAGCTTTACCAGGAAACAGGAAGCATGCAGTTATAAGGACTACATAAGAACTAGGGAGGTAATTTAGAGACAAATAAAATGCTAGTTCACTTGAAAGCACTACGACTTCTGAAGAATTTCAGATTAGACTTAGCCTCAAAATTGATTTGTTTGAGATCTTGGGATCTGCAATGGCTGCAAATGACATGAAGAAAATCACTGCTTATTTACTGAGTGGAGTCCTGAGAGACTCAGTTTTACTACAGGGCAAGGAAGGAGCCACAGTGAATCCCAAGTGAGAAGTAAAGAGGCAGATCTCAGTATATTCACCATTCTTTCTCCTTCACAATCTGTGAGGCTTCAGGGACAAGGGCCTTCACCCTGCCAGACACTTACCCAGGTAAAGTGCTGAGTCTGAAACTCATGTTCATTTTTCTGTGAGTTGATTTCATAGGATGTCTATGAGATAACACTGCAGTGGACAGAAGTTTTACGTGAGGTCTTCAGCTTTTCCACTTTACAAGGCTACATTATGATGATCTTGAAGGTCTATTCCAACCATAACCATTCCATGAGTCTATGATTCTGTGATTATCTCAAAGGATTTTATTTACCTCTCACAGTCACTCTTTTATTGGGTGGTTTTGGCAGATGAATTTAGAACACTTTGGTTCTTACTCCTTGCAGTGTTATTTTCAACAAGAGGATGCTTCCCCCCCCAACTCACCCTTCAGATCACCATTGTTCTTAATCATAACTTACTAAGCAGCCTCATGTGCAAGTTTAACAACAGGGACTATGTTCTGGATTTTGCCAACTTCTCTGGCAGCTGAATGGGCTGGTTTTGTAACGTGGCCTTTTTATGAGCTACAGTTGAAGTCATACAATGTCTTCATGCATCAGTCCTCCTGATTGAGGGTCACTGTAAATGGGATGCATCTCATCTAATGGTAGCCAACCAGAAAAACAGACATGTAAATATGAGTTAGTCACCAAAGGTTTGTGCTGTAGCCAGTGGAAAAAATAGGCACTTCCAGACAGCAATTGCTTTGACTGATTTCAGTTATTTATTTTGGTATGAGGTGAAATGGACTCGTTAGTTGAAGATGTCTGAACATCAATCACTTTTCAGAAGAGCAGTAACAATAATGTTGCTAATAGGAAGCTCTAGAAAAAAACATTTTCTCATGCACAGAAAACTTCACATCTGCTCTGCAGTCAGTCTGTGCACAGCAAAAAGTGGAAAGAACCTGGAGATACTGAATGGGAGCTGTTTGGATGCTCAGTATATCCAGCTTATAATCTATTGGTGAAGACTGTGCATGAGTCCCTTGCATGCCATGAACACTTTATTAACCTGGAGAGGGGATTTTGTGAGGACTTGACTTGTAAACAAATTTAGGAGAACTGGTGAGGTTTTCAGAAGTGCTCAAACCTGCCCAAACCTATTTCCTACTGAAAGGGTTTTGCCCTAGATTGATGGGGTCAGGAAATGCTAAGAGTAATGCCTTGATCTAGTTGTGCACACACTGGTGTCTGGTGCCACCCTTTACCTGGCTGCTAGATGCCATTTTGGACAGATGAATGTCACAAATGCAGATTTTTTTCAACAGGTTGTCTAAAATGAAATAAAAACGACCCACTCTTAGCCAGAAGAACTTTGAGTACAGATACCTAAACTTACATATCAGTACCCTGCCTCATGTAGGGGAGGTAGGGTACTGAGTCCTTTGTCTGATTTAATGAAGTTGCTCCATTTGATGTACTGTAAAGCATCTTGGTTGACCCCTACGTAGGCCTTCAGAAAGACATAGTCTCCTTTAGAATCTGTCTCACATCTGCCAGCCCAAGGCAGATGTTGTGGATGTCTTAGGTCATCTCAGCTGGCAGTAGATGCCTCTAGTTAAAGCAGTGAATCACTTTCTTACATTTGGCCAGTTGAATAGCTTTTTGGATCTCACTGGCTTTACTCACTGATCTCCACTGATTTATGATGAGCCCTTAGATACCTGCCGACATGTAGAAACCTCCATTTACGTAGCTGTGAGCTGAGAGATGAATCTTACCATGAATACACTTCAAAAAACACCCCAAAATTCTGTTGCATGCTCACTAATCATCTACTTATGGTTTTAGGCCTGACTGTATTTCAAACTGAGCAGTCTGTGTAGGTGGACATGAGTTCCCAACTGAAGCTCAAAAAATAACTACAAGTCATGACATCACATGTAGGAAACAGCTAACAGATGTCATAAATGTAATCAATCTATGATACTAACATTAGACTTCCCAGAAAAATTTAAGGATTCATTATATTCAAGACTGGCCTTTGTTTCTCTAGTCTGACCCTTATGAATAACAAAGGCTGGGAGAAAGTAATTGTCCTCTACTCCACTCCAAATATGAATTCAATAAGTTTACTTAAATAGATATTTCAAGAAATGAATATCATCTTGAGATAAAAGCATTATAAAACTGATGCTTCAGCTTTTCTCTCGGAAGTTTATTATTGTAGCTAATGACCCTGATGAAAACAAAGTAAAAAAAAAACAAGAAAGCCTCATAGAATGACAGAATACATAATAATTGAGATAATAATTTAGGTTGGAAGTGACTTCTGGAAGTCTTCTAGTTCAACAACCTGCTCAAAGCAGGTCCAGTTAAATGAAGCTGAAGGTGGTCGGTTTTTTGTGTTGTTTTGTTGGTTTTTTCTTGGGGGGAGTAGTGGTTGTGGGTTTTTAATTTAAATTGCAAGGATGGAGGGGGAAAGATCTTGGAACTACAGAGTTTTTTAGCACTCAGTATTTTCTTTCTGTGAAAACCACTCTGTATATTTATGAAGTCTTGGTGACCAGAAGGATACCTCTGTAAGGCTGTTGGAAATTTACTAGAGCTACAAAGCCTGAAAATAAAACTGGAAGCAATACATTTTGGCAAATGTCATGAGCTGAAATGTTATTTTAATTTGGAACAAAGAATTTCATCATAAATGCCTCAGTTGTGTATGTCTTTGATCTCTGAGAATTTAAAAACAAAGGAAAATGTAATTTGAAGTGAAGTAATAATAAAAGATATTATTAATAGGGAATTTTATTTGTAAATACAATATCATTGACATTTAACACTGTTAATTTGAGGAAAATATCAGCTCTATCTGGTGGATTATGCATATCTGTACCACAGAGGCTTGGTCTCAAGCATTGGTTTATAGTAGTGGCATTTGCATATGTAACTTCTGAAGCATTCTGTGGCAAAACTGTTGAATTTATGACATGAGTACAACATCTGGAGTCCCATAGGAGACCAGTCTCCACCTAGGAAGACAGAAATTATAGTTTAAGACCAGAGGTTTGAATAGAAGGCAAATCTGCAGATGCTGAGCCAAGGAATGAAGATTTTGGAGGCTTGGGTCAGTTTGCAGAGCATAGATGTTTAATGACATTCCAGGCTTCCTAGGCTATTCGAGGCATACACATAGGGTTGGAGACAATACACAGGATATGTAGGAGAACCATGCTCTTCCGAACAAGGGGAGACCAGCAAGGGCATCCTGTGACTTCTCAAATATCACAAGACACCTATGTTTAGGGAACCAAGCTGAGTCCTTTGTGATTTGTTCATGGTGAGACAGGAAATTGATGTCAAAATAAAGCTCAGACTCTGATTCCCTGAACCTGCACCTGTTCTTATCCATAAAAGCATCCTTTTCTTTTAAAGAGCAAATAAATTGTAATGGATATGATTACATTAAGACAAAAAGACACAATGTAAAGTCCTTACTTGCAAAATGATAAATAGAAAAAGGAATAGAAATGGATTTGTCAGAACCTAAAATATATACTCAGGACAGTCTTTAAGGATCAATATTTGAAAATGCATGTAGGTCACCTTGATGCACTTGATCAATTTTAGACATATTTCTGAAAACTCAGGCATAAGTGCCTGCACAATCCATGTCTGGAACTAGATGAAGGTCAGTTTGAGGCACAAGCTTCCTATGAGGATTGTAGGAGTGAGCAGGGCAAAGATGAGGAGCATGTTGGCCTGGTCTTCAGACCACTCATGAGCCACCAGGCAGGTAAAGATGCACTGAGAAAAGATCTTTAATGACTACAGCTGCAGCTTGGACACCTATAACACATGTGGATGTTTAGATTTAGAGGCATCTTCAGTCTCGAAACTATTTTTTTCTCTTGCAGACAGGTCTTCTTTGCCTTTACTGTTGTTTTCTATTCATAGCATAAAGTTTTAAATCCAGTGAAGTTGAGGTTAAAACATTGATAACTGCTTCAGATAATATAATGTGTATATGGAAAATCAGAGACAGGTCCCTCTTGACCTCACAGGCAATAAGAGTTGGTTGTCTGCCTCCAAACCAAGGAACCTTATAAACCAATCTAATTTTTGTTTTTATTTATTTAATAAAAAATGAGAGGGTCTTTGAAGTACTCATAGACACTGATTCACCCCCAGTATGTGAAATATACCTAGAATGAACTTTAATTTATTGCCCCTATAATTCAATACAACAGTTTTACACATCTACTCCTTTTATTTTTAGATAATCTAAAATAAGATGCCTGTATTCAGAAATAGATTAGAAAGAGAACAAGAGACAATTGTTTCAGCCAAATTCAACACCTTTTTTTTCCCCCCCCACAAAACAGAACGTTGTACATCACAATCATAAGTTAAACTTCATCTGGGATATGAGCATCAGGAAGTTGATTGTACATTAGTTTTTATATGAGAGAAGAAAGAACAAATACTCAGGAAATTGGGTTTATTTTATGCTTTCATAATGCATGGGTTCATATTTCGTGGTTAAAATCCTGCCAAATAGTGATAGAAGCTGATAAATTGGTAGTTGTTGAAAGTCACCCCAAGATTTCAGTATTAGAAGTAAAATTTTGTTATTGGTAGAAGTTCAAAGGTTTTTGTTTATTTTTTCTCATCTTGGAAAATTTTGATTATTTTCCAAATACTTCAGTTGCCGTTGATTGAAGTCTAAATATTTGATCTGAAATCAATTGTTAAAATATACTATCAAAATTAGAGGTAAATATTGTCAAGAAGGACAAAATTAAAAATAAAAAATCCAGATTTTTGGAAAATATGTGGTTTGTCTACTTAGCTGACTTTTCTCCCCTACATTTTTGCTTTTAAAATATATCATTATAGATTTTTTAAGTCAGTGAAAGATGGAAAAAGCAATCCTAAATTTGTAGACTTTGAAAAGGTGGTTAAAGCATTTCCACTCAAACCTAATTGCTCTGCTTCAGCCTTGAAAATTAAAGAAGGTCTGAGAAAGTAGCTTCTTCATGAAAATTTGCTTTTTTCATAAATCTCTCATATCAGTTCTTTATAATCTTAGAGCACTTTGGATAATTTTGATCCATGTCTGTTAGGACAAGGGATTCATTAATAGTTTGTGATGAAAGCGTTATGACTGAAAAGCAAACACTTACTACTCCTGGCTTAAGCTCTGCATTTGGATGTACAAAAATATAAGTGACCTAGGACAGCTGATGGATGCTTACTCATGAAGTTGTGACATCCTGTCCCTCCACACCTAGGAAGGATGACAGCAGTGGGCTTCAGTGGTAATGCTACATCTGATATCCACAAATGGACTTTTAAATTAAAAATGAAGGAAGCTATGGTCACCAGGAAAGGACAAGGAAGGATTTCACTTCAGTATGAAATGGATGATCCTCTGTATTAGAAGGCAAGACTGTGGGCTGCATGAAGAGATGAGTTTACAGGTTGTAGATTCTGATCAGGCTCTGGATTTCGATGTGTTGGGAGTTAAACAGCAGGCTTTAAATAACAAGAACGTAGGAGTTAGTTCCCAGCTCTTGTTGCTTGGGTAGGAGGAAGAATACAGTACTTAGAGCTCTAGAGCTTTGCTGGTTTCTTTTTTGTTGGGGAGGAGGTCAGAGATAGGTAACTTACCATAGCTAATTTTAATTAGGTCATATTGCTTTTGGATGGAAGGTTGTTTACACTTATGGAATGAGACAGACTATTTCATTTACCTTTGGGATTAGAAATCTGTCTCTTCCTTGGTTTATTTATCAGTATCAGGGTAAGCTTTTAATTTGAGCTTTAGGTGGGAAATGCAGGGAAGAAATAGCTAAGAGGACTCAGTGCCAGATTCATCTTGTAGTAGGCTCAATAGCTCTGCCATTTTCCCATACGAGTCCTGAGGCTTTAGCAAAAGCCAAAAAAGGTTGGTTCTTTTTCATCAAATGTAAGTTTTTCACTTCTGCCGACCAATTAAATTTCATCTCCTAAGCTACAGTAGCAGCTGTAGACTTTTTCCAAGGAAATTCAAGTGCAATCTCCCTATTGATTCCAGTCTCTTACAGATGGGATGCTTTATTTTTTCTCTATCCGTAGCAGAGAAGCAAATTAGATGTCTTTTTGTTTCCTTCTTCCTCTATGAACTTCCTTCCTCAAGTTAGATTATGCCTGAGGGAGAGGGGATGAGGGCAGAAGGTACCACTCCATGAGGAGCCCTGGGAGATGTTGCAATTCAGAATCATCTTCCTGAGATTCAGTTCCCTCCTTGCTTCCCCTTATTTTGAACAGTATGGGGATTTCTTAGAAATTTGAGGCTTGTCTATGCTAGCTCACCTGGCATATTAGTTTTTCCTGCATTGACTAGTGAACTGCTGGGTAACACCAAGGCTGAGGTCTGTCTGTGTTGTATGCATGGAATGGAAACAAGTGTTTCTGCTGCCTGAAAACTTGCTTTTCAGGAATCAAGGATGAGATCCTGGTGGGAAAAAAAAGTTATATATATTTTTCAGCACTATCTAAACATTCACCTCTATCTTGTAAAGGTCTCTTCATCCTTAGTAGGACTGTTCACACCATGAGCCTCTGCTTTCCTTTATTTCTCCCACAGAGACATAGCTTCCAAGTCACCGCCTGGCATGGTTATGTCGTGTGAAGTATGAACTTGGAGGTTTGTTTTTCCTTTTCATTGTTAGGAATGTCCTTTCAGTAACCTGCCTGGGCACAAGGTGTCTAGATTCTGTGGAAATGGATATAGCAGAAGTTCCTAAAGGACTGATTTCAAAACTGGCTCATGAACCACTGGTAGACCATGAAGCCAAAGAACTGTTCATGAGCAGAGCAACATCAAACTATTTTATTTACTTATTTCCACAAGATTTTTAGCATATTAATAACATTACAATGCTTCAGAAAAATTGGATTATAGAGTAGTAAAGGACATTAATTGCTCCCCGATGAATGTAATTTGAAGTCCCACACTCTGTTCCATGCCCACAAACCTTTGCAGATATCTTCCCCATGGAAATCTGCTATGTTTGCTTTGTCTTTCAGCTGACCCAGGCAAAGATTAATTAGTGGAACCAGATTAGAAATAAGCATAAATTAGTGTGGTATTTCTATCTCAGAAGACCTACCAAGATTAGTGTTGCCTGAAGATCTAGTACAAAACATCCATTTAAGCTCCTGCCTTTTAAACTGGAATTAAAAACTGTGAAAATGAATCAGAAGTTCACAACTCCAAAATTTCATTTGGCTTTGTCCGAAATACTTGTTATGAATTATGTGTTGGTTTGCTCCCTCCCTCCCCGTGTTTGCAAAAGAAACTCAATACCTGTCACGGCAAGATATTTTGAGCTTGTTGTGTTTTTCCCTGTCAAGTCCCCTTCAGCCAAGCAAATAATAATACCAGTGTCACGCACCATGAATTCACACTTCACAGGCCAATAGGTGAGGACTAAGCACTGCAGCATTGAACCAAAGTGGGGGGTGGATACCACCGTAGCTCAAGATCCTTTCAAGACTCTATTTTTTTCTCTCTGCTGTAGCTGAAAGTTTTCATTCTGCTTTAACAGAATTTGTGTCACATTCTGGCAGGGCAGCACTGTTAAAAAAAAAAAAAAAAGACCCAAAACTCAAAAAAGACAAAAAAACCCAAACAACTAAAACCTCACAACTTAAAAAATGGGCAGAATGTTTGTTTTACCTCTTCTAAACACCCAGCTCAAACCTAACAAATGATTCAATCACTCTTAAAGTATTTCCCTAAAATAGACTTGCGTGAACACATTGAAAGCTAGGGACCATGTTAATCATAGTAATCTACAGCACTTCATGCTTGTGTAGTGTGAGGATGCCAAAATGCTTTCCGAGCATTAATTGAGTTTCACATTACGCTGTGTGAGCATGGGGATTATCCTTGCTGTATAGCTGCAGGGAGACGGCTGAATGATTTGTTCAAGGCAACCTCACCCAGAAGTCAATGCCAAGACAGGGAGCTGAATCGAGATAAGCCAAGTGCAGGAATCCGGAGGCCTTTTTCTGAAGGCAAGAAGGCTCTTGGGAATTTGTCAGCATGTCAGCCCAGTTTCAGAGGTCACTTGGGTCAAGAATAGTTCCTTTGACACCGGTGTAGTCGCTACATGGTGATACCTTTATGTATCCAGATATACTTGCACAGCAATACTTAGCATGCCATGGAATCCAAGAATCATAAAGTCATAGAATCACAGACTTGTTTGGGTTGGAAGGGACCTTAAAAACCATCTAGTTCCAACCCCCTGCCATGGACAGGGACACCCCCCACCAGTTCAGGGTGCCCAATGCCCCATCCAACCTGGCCTTGAACCCTGACAGGGATGCAGGGGCAGCCACAGCTTCTCTGGGTAACCTGTGCCAAGGTCTCACCACTCTCACAGGAAAGAATTTCTTCCTAATATCTAACTGAAATCTACCCTCCTTCAGCTGAAGGCCATTCCCCTTTGTCCTGTCACTCCCTGCAATTTGCACCAGTCCTTCACCAGCTTTCCTGTAGCCACTTTAGGTACCAGAAGGCCGCTCTATGGTCTCCCTGGAGCCTTCTCTTCTCCAGCCTGAAAAAGCCCAATTCTCTCAGCCTGTCCCCAGAGGAGAGGTGTTCCAGTCCCTCAGATCATATTCATAGCCTCCTCTGAACTCACACCAACAGCTCAATATCTTTCTTGTCCTGGGGACTCCCAAGCTGAATGCAGCACTGCAGGGGGGTCTCCCCACAGTGGAGCAGAAGGGCAGAATCCTCCCTTGCCTTACTGGTGACACTGCTGGGGATGCAGCCCAGGACATCTTTGGGTGCTAGTGTACATTGCCAGGTCATGCTAGGCTTCTCATCCCTCAACACCCCCAAGTCCTCCTCAGGGCTGCTCTCAATACATTCTGTGCACAGCCTGTAGCTGTTCTTGGGATTGCCCTGGGACCTTGCACTTGGTCTTGTTGAATTCCATGAGGTTCACATGTACTTCCCTCTCACTCCTGTCAAGGTCCCTCTGTATGGCCAAGAAAAGACAACCTGTTGGCATGGAACTAACTAAAACAAGTCACTTGAAGAGTAGCAATGCAATCTGCTCATTACTAACCTCCTATCTATATGTCTCCATCTTGCTTTCCATAACTGCAACAAATGATGACTGCTATATATTCAGCAATGAAGTTCTGTATTAGGAAGTCACCAGGCAGAGTGTAGAGGGTTTATATTTTGCAGAATTTTTACTTCAACTTTGTGGCTGAGAGGCTTCAATGATATTCAGGTAATCACACACAGAATCACAGAATGGTAGGGGTTGGAAGGCACCTTGAAAGATCATCGAGTCCAATCCCCCTGCCAGAGCAGGATCACCTGGACTAGGCCGCAAAGGAACATATCCAGACGGTTTTGAATGTCTTAGAGAAGGAGACTCCACAGATTCTCTGGGCAGTCTGTTCCAGTGCTCTGTCACCCTCACAGCAAAAAAGTTCTTCCTCACTTTCACATGGAACCTCCTGTACTCTGGCTTGTATCCATTGCCCCTTGTCCTATCATTGGACCTCACTGAGCAGAGCCTGGGTCCATCCTCCTGACACTCATCCTTTACATATCTATAGACATTGAATGTAAAATAAATTCTTCCCAAAGACTTAGTGAATACTAAAGAAAAGTTCTATGTATAGTCAAAGGAACATGAATGTTTGGTAAGGAGATATTCAGCTGATGATTTTTCTTCCTATAGGCCCTTTTCTAATCAGAGCAGTTGTGCTTCAGTCTTGTATCTGTGCACAATTGCCTGAGGTGATGATGGACTGAGCTCAACATATACCTTCTACCCCAATCCTCTCTAAATGTGACTCATAGACCTCTCACTTCCTAGACCCATAACCAGACATGATGGCAACTATCCCTCTTGGTCTCTTTTCTGACACAATCACATCTTTTCCTTCCCCCGACCTCATTCCTTAGCATGTCACAGTTTTCTTATTCCATGCACATAACTTCTGGAGGTGGGAGGATAGATTTTTTGTTTTCTCCTTTTTCTCCAGGAACATGTCTGCTAATATTGGCATTTGCTTCTCTCCACCCTTTCTGGAGTCCTAACCCTGACCATGATGGCAGACAGCAAAGGCTTCTGTGGGCAACCTGTATAACCCTAGACACGTGCAATCTGTTTTTCAGGAAGCCCCTTTCCCTCCTGCCAGCACTGAGTCACCATCAATGAGCAACCACGTCGCCAAGCCAGAAATACCCGAACTGTGGAGGGAAAGAGGCTTTTAGTTTAGTGAACCCAGTGACTGACTCTAGGAAAATAGTCAGGGGAATAAAATGTAACAGGAGGACCCATCAATACCCACAGACAGCGTGAACACCACCAACCAGGCAGGTCTGGTTGTTTTGATATATTTCCATGCCTAGTTATCACACTAGGGTTCATAGCCTATTGATGAACCCTTGGATAGCAGATCTTTCTTCATGTTTCCCAAGTCCTTGTCACACAGATTTATCTGATCATTGGATTAAAAAAAACATTTCCATCTGTTTGCTGTCAGTGACTAGTCCCACAGATGATATCCCACAGATAATTACTACGGTTGAATCACCAATTATAGAATCATAGAATCATCTTGGTTGGAAGGGACCTTTCAGATCATCAACCCCAACCATCAATCTAGCCTGCCAAAACCACCACTAAAACACATCCCTAAGCATTGCATCTACCCATCTTTTAAATACCTCCAGGGATAGCACCTCCAGCACCTCCCTGGGCAGCCTGTTCCAATACTTACTCCAAAGGAGTATGAAAACCTGACAGCCAGACTTCTACTGATCTCCTTGAAAGAAAATGTAAGGAGAAGGTAAGACTAAGAGAAGTTTGGTCTCCCTTTGATAATAAAATTGGCAGATTCTTTTATCTGATTCCTTTTTTCTATCTGTGGTACCTCTCTGGACAAATTCATTCTGCCATGAAGATACCTTATTTGTCTTTATGGCATTTCTCTGCATGATAGTGTTAATTGTTGGGATTCTTCAGCCTAGAGAAGGCTCTGGGGAGACCTTATTGTGGCCTTTAAATATATAGAGGAGCTTAGAAGAAAGGCAGAGAAAGACTTCGTACCAAGGTCTGTAGCAACAGGACAAGCGGCAATGGTTTTAAACTGAGCAGGTTTAGACTGGACATAAGGAACAAATTTGTTTACAAAGAGGGTGGTGAGACACTGCAACAGGTTGACCAGAGAAGTTGTGGGTGCTCCTTCATTGGAAGTATTCAAGGTTAAGTGGCAGCTAAAAGGACAGGGCTTTGAGCAAGCTGATCTAGGGAAAGATGCCCCTGTCCATGGCAAGGGGTGGGACACACACACATTAGATGATCTTTATTTCCAAATGATTCTATGACTCCATGAAATAGGACTTCACACCAGCCAGATAAATGGCAGTTGACTGTTATAGCAGCAAAGAAACAGACCAAGAAGACCTTTTGGGAGGAAGAGGAGAAGAGGTTAGTTGCATTTCTGTGTCAAATGATGGTATAGTTTGGTATGTGGTTTAAATCATATACCATAAGAAGAGTGTGGATGGTCAGACAGGGGAAATCTGCCTTTTCCTGGCTGTTCTCTGTGTCAGGCAAAGCCTTATGGAAGGAGGAAGAAATTATTTCTTTCCTGAAAATACCTGAGCTGGACCAGTTGGGAAAAGCATCTCAGGAACAGGAAGAAAAGAGAGAGGGAGAGAGGCATCTGGCTAGGAGCCCAGGGCAAGAGGATAGGCTGGGACGCTTCCTGAGGGGAGCTGGAGGCTTGCCTCTGGCAGGGAGAAAAGCCACAATGAAGCCTCAGAAGTGATGGAAAAAAAGGGACTTTCTTTACGATTCAGAGGGGATGGAGTTCATGCAGGAAGTGGCAGGAGGTGGTGGAAAAGCAAGACAGAGGCAAAAGGACTTCCTATGAATCTCTGAATGGCCCAGTGGGGAGGACTTGTTTGCAAATCTTTTCATTTGTTGCCTCATGCCAATCTGAATTTCACTGTTTAATGAGTTACATTGATGTCATATATTAGAAACCTTGCTGTTGAGATTGGATCTCTTGTCTTTTGACATGTTCTATTCAAAAAAGACATGGTCTGATCTGCCTCTAAGCTCCAACTAACATGGGGGTCCACCACAACGCACACAACCCAGGCCACCAGGCACTTCCCAGGCACTGAGAAATATGCCCTCTGACTCTTTTCACCTCCCCTTCCCTTGGTTTTACAAAAGGACTTGGAGGTAGTTTACCTACAGTCGATGGGAAGGGGATGATATGAAACCTTTCAGCCTTTAAGGGCACTGCCCTAAAGCTGCTTGGAGAAAATTCAGGTAGAGGAAGAGGAATTGGCACAGTCATGCTCACTGTTCTGCTTTCTAAGTTTTAATTTTGTTGTTGTTGTTGTTGAGAAATGGGAGAGATAAAGTCAGTCCATAATGTCATCGCTTGGATCCCAGTCCAAAGTATCCAATTTGAACTTTGCACACAAAAGCTGTCTGGATGGTAGCTAGATGCCTGGAGAGGTGCACATGTTCTTCCAGAAAGGATAAAGATGGTAATGGAGGACCATCCACTTCTCCATGATCTCCTCAGTGTTTTTGAGGTCAAATTGAATGGGTCCTGAGAATCTGCTCTAGGGATGAATACAATTATTGCATACTAATTAGATGGCTACATCAACTGCCATGCAGGCAAAGACTCTTTCTGTGAATCTTTTCCTAAGAACATTGAATCCACAGCTTTCCCAAAGGCCCCACCAGGACGTTATGCTACTTCATCTTCTTTCAATTTCCAGTTACTTCCAGTTGTGTGTTTGGATGACCCAAACTGCCCCCAGACTCTCTTAGTATCTTCAACAAAGGACCTGAAGAAGGTAAGGTCCGAGCTTGTTTTGCAGCAGGAACTAGCGCTCACACTGCATGCTAAGCTACATGCATGTCCAGGAGCACTCTGCAACCATACATTACCAGAAGAAAACTGTCTGCTTACTGAGTGCAACCTCTCCTGTTTGCACCAGAGACATCCCTCCTAGCAGGTGTTCAGAGCTTGTGTTCCCAGCAGCCTTGCCTCCCCTCTGGACTAGTCAACTCCCCTTTCCACAGATTACAACCCAAAAGAGCATTGGTGTTTAGCTAAAGTGGTGGGAATCCTCTGTGAGGTCTCTGTAAAGTCCTTTCCCCATGTAGAGATGTTCAACTGTATTTCAGGCCTAAGTTGGCCACACAAATCAAAGCAGGTCTCTCTTCTCGTCAGCCACTAAATGAATCCATAAAATGGCCTGTTGCCTCTGGTTTTCTGAGCCCTCTGAGTCAGGAAAAGGACCACCAACAATTTGCAGCAAATGATGTGGAGTTTATGCAGCAGCATGTAAGCTCTTAATGTCCTTGGGAAAAACCAACATAAAGCATTTTTATTGCAATAATAAAACTTGAAACTTGCATGTGGTAGAACGAGGAAGCAGAAAATGGAGTCTGTGGCAAGTAGTCTTATGATACTGCTATACAGGCCATGGAGGAGAGAAATATCAGACGTGAGATACATATGTCCCAAAAGTGGCTTCTTGGGAACGGCCTTCTAGGAATTCTTGGGAATCTAGGAGATTCATTAAAACCCATGTTGTTCTTTTCATGGAAAATGATCTCTTCTCAAAAAGCTCTTTCTTCATCTCTAATCTAGGGATGAAAGCAAACCTTTGGGAAAAAAAAATAAAATCTTATGAGGCAGAAAGTTCAACAACATGTTTTGGAAAAATATTTTGTCATCTTGAAACATCTTGTTTATTCTATCTGTTTAATCTTTTAATATTAAATTACATTGGTTCATGTTGCCTCGAGTGTCACACACAAATATCTCGATCCTACAAATGGATGTCGTAACATGCCCATCGAGTTTTTAGAACAGTCAAATAATTTTGTTTTACATTTAGGGTAATTAAGGACAGCTGCTTCTTAGCACTAATGCAAACATCTTTCTTTTTTTTTTTTTTGCTTTTGTTTCCCTAGATAAATTTCCCCTGATCATCTTAATCCTAAAATAGTTTGACAATTCACTTTATTTCTTATTTAAGGCCCCTGAAAAACCTAAAAGGAGAACTAAATACTGTTCTTCAACTTGACCTCAGGCTATGGGGATGGGAGCATTGTATGAGGAAGAGTGGCTGCTTATAGTATAGTGCTGAGAAGATTATTCATCCAGTAAAGTCACCGTAACAAAAGAATGCAGGAGGGAAATATATTAATCTTATGCAGGTGATTAAGTGGTTTCCTTAGAAGGGGGAGTGAAGAGGCAGAGGCTGATCTCCTCTCTTTGATGACCAGTGATAGAGCCTGAGGGAATGATATGAAGCTGCGACAACGAAGGTTTCGGTTGGATGTCAGGAAGAGGTTCTGTACTGAGATGGGGGTCAGGCACTGGCACAGGCTCCCCAGGGAAGTGGTCACAGCACTGACCTTGACTGAATTCAAGAAGCATCTGGACAATGCACTCAGTCCCATGCTCTGACTTGGCTGGCCCTATGTGGAGCCAGGAGTTGGACTCAATGGTCCTTATGGGTTCCTTCCAACTCAGGACAGTCTATGATTCTATGAAGTTCTCATGGATAAGATGTAATATGCTCATCAAAAGTTCATCCGATGTTAGGTGATAGAGGGGCTACAATGCTTCTGGACTTGAACTTGTTTCAGTGAGAAGTGTTTTGGGTCAATGTGCAAAACCTTGAAAAGTGCCATGACAATATACTGTATATTGGATGCGCAATGGTGTATATGCTGTAAGGGAATATCTTAACTCTGCATGGACACAAATGGCAGCATGCAATGGGAGAAGAGGGAGGCAACTGAGGTTACCACATTCACCCAGGTTACCTACAACCCTTTTCCTGAATGTTATGATGTTCAAACACCAGACCCATACACCTACCAGCTCATGCAAAGGCAGGTGAGGTCAGAGTTACCACCACCAGCCAGTCCTTCTTATGACCCATCACTCCACTTTGCAGAGATATTCATCACAGCCCAGATGGACCACAGTGCTTTCCTTGGAGTTGTGATCCTTAATGTGGGGGCAACTTGTAGATATTTATTTCTATTCTATATTAACAGTAACTTCATCATAGCCTGACAGGGTGCAAGAAAAGACACAGGCCTCTATTTCTTTGTACTTTCCCCCCCC
>VZTU01016184.1:58985-124267 GCA_013400835.1 Zapornia atra
TTCTTTTTTTTCCAGGATTGAACTTCATTATCTGGCAAGAGCTCATATAGACATACACATTCTTCCCATCTTGTCAGGGACTTTTGCGATGGTAGGACTCATGAGCTATTTCAGCTGAGGATTATGTAGCTTGCTCTTAAGGCCCCCTTGTTAAAAATAAGCTGCCTTCCATGTGGTTCTCCTACATAGGGAAACCAAATCCTTTCGTTGGTCAGCTGGAAATCTGTTCAGCCACCTGAGATTCATTGTGGATGAGAGTGTTTACAGCACTTGGTGTAAGTATCTCCACTCAAATGTCAGCCAGGGGCCCTGTTAAGTTGACAGGAGCTTTTCCCATTGACTCCAGCATCCTCTGAATGAGCCTGAAGGTGGTGGATGTCTCAGTACTTCATTGTGTGGAAGCCTGATTTTGTAGTTAAGGCACTGGTGTGGATACAGGAGACCTGTGCTGGGTCCCTAACCTGTACAATTAAGGCAGAGACAGGGCAGGGCAAAATGTCTGATTTTCATCATCTTGACAGTTTGTTGGCAATTCCCCAAAAAATACTAGATTCAAAAAAAGGAATTTATTGGTTATTTTGATGATTCAGAAAGTAAAAGTATATGTTTTGCTTTGTTCAGAGTGATTCATCATTTCTGCATTGCAGATTTTATTCTGTCTTCTCAAGCAAGGCTTTTGTGGACACACTGTGTCCCCTCCCACCTTAAAATTCAGTCTCAGACAATTTAAGAGAAGGCAAAAAAGGTGCTGAGAACTATAGCAGATTGGTCTTTTACCACTCAAAACTGTTTTATTAGTGAAAAGAAAAACAAACCAACAAACCAACGCAACCATACTGAATGATTCTTTTCAATTCACTGAGTTTTGAAAGGTCCAGGTGTTCAGTGCCAGGGTTTCTCCTAAATGACACATTTCCAGTTTTTGAAAAGTAAAATGCTTTCTCTTGATGGCATTTCCAGTATTTTTAAAATGCTTATCCATCATTTCATAGAATCAAGGATGGTTTTCCTAGCTGTGGAAGTAAAGAAAGCAGCTTTCCTATAGCTTTATGTCTGCTTGATATGTGACTTTGGTGTCTCAGAAGATGTAAGTTTTGGCTGAAGCTTTTCCTGTGGTTGTGACATTTTCAGTCACTCTTTCCCATCTGTATCCTTTTTTTGCTTAATGTTTAAAGCCATTTCTTACGGACTATTCATGCTGTGTCTAATGCAATGGGCTTTTGACCTCTCTTCAGCCCTGTGGATGTTATTCTAATACACAGAAGAGTAGTCTCAGCTCATGATGTTCTTTTTTTTTTTTCTCCCTCTATTTTATTTTTCTTTGTACCTTGTCTATAAAGCAGGGACTCTGCAAACCTAAACTTAGAAAGAAAAACACACAAGCTCAGGCAAAATTGAACAAATGTAATTGTGATGGGAGGACCCCAGTGGCTCAGGCCATAAAACATTTCAGAGTTCAGGAGTTTAGTCCTACAAATGAACACACTTTACTAACCAATAAAAGTGAAACAAAACCAACAAGCAGGCAAAACTTCCACTTTAGCATCTGTGGTGGTAACAGATCCCTTGAATCAGCTTCCCATTGCTTATATCTGAACCTTTCTTGGTTCAAGGCAAAGAACAACCTGTCCACAACTCCTTCTGGGTTTGGGTGGGCCCAGGAATATTCTCTGGACCCTCCAGGTCTCATTCTTTATCTCCATCCCCTGGTGCAATTCAGGCAATGACACTCTGGAGGACCCAGGGATTTAATTGCACCAAATCCAGGCAGCAGCAACACAGAGGCAACACACTTTGTGGTTCCCACACAAAAGACTGTACATGAAATTAAATGTCTCTGAAGTATTGCATTTTCTCACATGCAATCTGTGGGGAAGGGTTGGACTTACCAAACCAACGCAGTACAGCTGGAGCAATTATCTCATTTTAATTCAGTAGAGCAGTGTTTATGGAGTTCATACAGACTCAAAGACATCCTCTGCTTAAAAAAAAGCCCAACCCAACAGAAACTCCCCAAAAGCAATTTCAGATTTCCCATTAAAATGTGTGTTTAGAATATAAGATTTGCATTTAATGTAAGCTTAGATTATGCTGTATTTGATGTTTCCAAAGTTCACATGAAGAAACAATTAAATTCCAATGAGGTATATTTTTTCATCCACTCAGCACCCCTCTATAAAGTGTGATTTTTACTTACTATTTTAATAAGAATTCACAATAAATAGTTTTTAGTGCAAAATGAAAATTATTTCAGTTTTTCATAAAAAATGTTTGCTTTCCTCTTTTCTTGTGAAAAATATTTAATTTAATTCAACTTTGTTTATTTTTTCTCTATATAAGCAAATAAATTATCCCAGCTGCAAAGAGGGGCTGTTGGGTGACTTGGGCTAAATCTCACTTTCTATGTATGTGGCATAACTCGGGTGATGTCCAGCTGCTGCTGAGCATGAGTCTCCATAGGGCTTCTGTAGGGGTTCTGTCCCATCTGCCATTTCCACATCTATCTCCTGAACACCCCTGAAGATCTCAAATGTCACTAGGTACTGTATTTGAGGTATCTGAATACCTCTCCATATCACCACTATTATAGGAACAGGGTTACCAGGCACTGTCTTACTGTTAAATGATCATAAATACTTGCTTTACTTAAGAATTTGAGTATAATTTTTCTACAAAACATAACAAAATACTCAGCTAATGTTCCCCACTCTTCCCTCTCAACCTCAAACAGGATTTCCTGTACCCCACAGTATATAATGTAATAGAAAATATAAATATATGGGGTTTTCATCTAGGAAAATGTACCAATATGTGCAGATACGTACGTCCCATGCAAACATATACACCAGCAGAATCCCACCAAAACCAAAACAAACCAAACACATGAGAGAACTACATCCTAGAGTACCTTACTGTGACTGTTACTTCAATTTTGGAATTAACTGCTTTGTGTATCCCCAAGTACCTGGATGTCATCTCACAGCCCAGATGGAAAAGCAGGCCTTGAAACTGCAGTATAACTACTATTACTACAGATGAAAATGGATTTCAACACACATGGATGGAGCATTTGAGTGCTGGGAGCAGCTAGGGGCTGACCCAGTTTTGTGAATGTATATGTATTTCTTCGTGTGTGTTCATGAACAGGTATCCAACCTTTCCACTTGAGTAGGACTTTTGTGACCAAAACAACATTCCAGTAGCAAACACCAAGTAGCCTGATTGGAACCACATCCTCACCTTCCTCAGCAGTGGCCAGAAGCATGCCATTTACCAGCCAGAAGTGGTTTCTGTGATGCACCTTATGAAACGATCAGCTGTTTCATCCTGGTGACAGTCGGGACAGGAGAAACCACCATCGCCTGTCTTGGCAGGGATAAGAATGAAATTCTTTCTCCTGTAGCCAGAGGAAGGAGGAAGAGTGAATTGAAAGGTCTACTTACTTTGGAGGTAAGCGGATTCCCATTGCAAGTTATTTAATGTGGAGCGCTGAGCCTAAGTTGGGAGTGATTGAAAGGTGGTGTCATTGGTGAGGTTCTGGGGCCTTTTTCAAATGACCTGAGGGATGCAACCCTAAGTCCCACTGGAAAATAGTAATGTCAGAACTACAGTAGTTTGTGTTGTTCAGTCCAGATGTTGAATTGAGAAAAAAAAGAAAAAACTAATTCTCTAAAAAATATCATCCTGATTTTTTTTTCTCCATGAAAAATCAAGGACTGAAATACTTTGGCTTTTTTGAAGAACTTCGTCATGTTTCATAGGAGCACTGCTACAGACACAAATAGGCAGCCATGTATCTTCTGCAGAAACAGCAGAGAGGGACAGAGTTTCCCTTTATACAGCAGTTACAATGCCCACTCCAGCCATGGGACACCCAGGATTAGTCATTATTTATGCCAAGGTAGGTTAGACTCTTACCCTAAATGATGACAGAGTACGATCATTGCTGTGACAGAAGGACACCAAAGCACCATATCCAGTAAGCTTCAATCTTCCCACTGCGAGCTTGTTTCTGGGTTGCAACTCCACTTTCAGGCTCGCAGCCCGAGAAGGAACATGATCTGGGTTTGGAAAACATGGACCAAGCCTATTCTAGGAGTCTCTGCACTCAATCTCCTAACCTACCTTGCAAAGAAACCATTTGGTTTTCACAACATGGTTAAATACACTTTGAAGGAGGCAGAAAGGGACTGGTTCTCACACAGCTTAGGTTTTCCTAAGTATGACGTAAGTCAGGTCAAAGCAAGGGTTAGACTGAAGAGGTCCTGCTTCTCTGAGTATCCCAACTATAGAGTGCGAGAGGGTTTTTTCACAGTTGTATCACAAGCTCTCTTTTGCACTAAGCTCTACCCCTTAAATATCAAGAAATAAAAGAAGGGAGATGTAGAATGGGAGGGACTGGGGTATTTTTTATTTATCTATTTCCAGACTGTACTTACCCTGCAAAGAGATGACTGCCTGGTAACTTCAACACATCTTTAGATACTTTATACAAAATGCCAGAGGGACACAGGCATTCGCCTCTGGAGATGTGGAACTGTGGGACCAATGATTCAGTTGGAAATCACTCTCTTTCTTTGCATCAAGGCTGTGCTGGCAAATGATGTGTCTACAAACCGAATAATCAGTGCAATGCATGTGAATCACACCTTCATCAGGTCAAAAAATTCATGGTTGTTTGCACCACAGTCTGCAGAAATTAGTTGATGTGTTTATCTGTAAGGAGTAGCTAAATTAGTGAACTGTCTTCCTTGATTCCCTCTAAGTCATTAACCTGGGCTGTATGAAGGAAATTAACCTTTCAAGAATTTTTCTCAATAGTTTAGAGTTCTCATAAATTGTTTCACATACAGTCCCTATTCTGGAAAGCCTTTCTTACCAGACCTTTTTTTTTCTATGCTGGAAACCAATTTTCTTCTTTTCTCAGCATATTTTAGGCAGGCTTGTAATACTACTGGCAAGTATCCAAGTGTTTAATTTGGAACATGATACCTTTCTTTTAAAAAAAAAAAAAAAGAAGAAAAAAATCCAGTTTAGCTGGAAGATCAGAAGAGTTTATGCTGGAGCTACAATATGCTGCTCAAGGGAGAGTTGAACTCTGGTGAACAAGACCCTGAGGGCTGGCTGGGAAAAGCAGTTTAGTTCATTCTTGTTTGCCTTTTAGTTTTGGGATAAAATTGCAAGGCTGAAGTGGAGAAACCATCGAACAGCTGTTTGCTGGAGGACATCAGCAATTCAAGCCACCCGAGGACCTATGGATAATGATGCTGTCTCTGCTCCCCATGGGCCACCTTATGGGAAGGGGGCATGAAGGCTAAGATAGACCAGCCAAGAAAGAGTAAAGAGACTTCAAACCACACAGGACTCTTTCCTTTGGGCATCTCTTGGCCCTTGACAGTAACCTGCATCCTCTGAAGTCATAAATGTAGCATAATTACCAGCCAAGCAAATTTTCCTGTATGAGGCAAAATAGATACCTAAGTTTGTGTAACTTGATCTATTTTCTCTGATATTGCATGGATTATTTCTTTTTAAACACTCTCCTTAAAAACGTTTTTGGAAAAATTTTAGGTCTGCATTAATCTCTAGATGTTTCCCTCCTGCTCCCCAACCATCCAAGCTTAAATTTGCTGGAAATCCTAGTTACAGAAATTCTTACTCCTCTTGGGTGCATAACACTAACTGTACATGTACAGTCATAGCTTGTACATGGAAATACATGTACCAGGGGTGAATAATAGGTCAATGACCTGGGAGTCTTTTCTCTTCCTTCACAGTTGGTGAGGAGAAGGCAATGGTGTCAAGACAACCTTCAGCATTCCCCACAGGCTTTCTTGGAAAGAGTTTCTCACAACTCTTGGTTGTGATACTTCCTCTTGTATATGCAATCAGCCCTCCACATTTATAATTCTCTTTTTATTTAGTTACATTTTTGGCCAGCCAAAATGTTGAAGAGAAGGCTGATCCCAAAACTGGGTCCCGAACAAAGCAGAAAGCAGATGACAGATGATGAACAGGAACATCTTGCATGAATATTAGATTACAACAAGGAGTTCTTGGTAACTACAGGCATATTACCACAAATTAGACAATAACAAAAATGTTTCTCAAGTGCACACCTCCCTCTATTCATGGAGCATATTGAAGTAAGTGTTAATTGCACCTTAAACCGGTTTGCTGATCCTGCAAGCATTACCAAAAGTGCTTTACTTAAAGTAAAACTGGTACAGAAATAAATAAATTGCACATGAAAACTACACTCTGGTTAAAGGGAACTAGAGAGTCACCTTCAGCCATTACTGATGGAATTAAGCTCTAGATTTTGTGGCCCTCTTCTGTACTTGGAATTAGTTCAGCACTCAGTGCAATAAAGTTAAATAAAAAATATCAGTAAAACTGGCTGAGATTCCTCTTCCTGAAAGCAGAATGCTGTTTTGATCAATGGAGATCTAGTTATGGACTGTGGGGGCAGTCAATTGCATTGTAAAACAGATGTCTATAATAGATCTGAATTATTTCCTAAACGTGCCACTTCATGTCAAAAAAAAGGGAGTCTGAGGAAATTGGTTCAATTAAAAAAGTCTGCAGTGTAGACACCTGAGCTTAGGTGAGACAAAATACATCCCCAGTGATTTCTCTGAGCTTTCTGACAGGGCTTCACTCCAGCAAATACAGTAATGTCTTGACCATGTTTTGCAAAATTGAGGAACTGAACTCAATCACTGCCAGGATTTAATATTTATTTTAGGCCCAGGAATAGTGATTTATTCTCCTTAGAGGACCTTGTTCATTAAATTCCTAAGAGATTTCCTTGGTGCCTTGACCCTTCCTGGTAATATGGCCATGTGAAATACCTGACAATCGCTACCATTTTGGCACATTTTGCTCTGTCCCAGAGGGCCAAAACATCTTGCTTAGCTGTTGAGTTGGTACTGTGACACAGAATCATAGAATATGTAAGGTTGGAAGGGACATTTAGAGGTCATCTAGTTCCACTCTCCTGCAGTAAGAAGGGACATCTTCACTAGATCAAATTATACAGAGCACCATCAAGCCTGACCTTGATGTCTCCAGGGATAGAACCTCCACTCCCTCTCTGAGCAACCTCTTCCAGTGATCTACCACCCTCATATTGAAGAACTTTTTACTAATATCCAACCTAAATCTCCCCTTTTTGAGCTTAAAACTATCACCTCTTGACATACCACTACCTGTCCGCATGAACAGTTCTTCCCCAGCTTTTTTATAGGTACCTTTCAGTGTCTGGAAGGCCACAATAAGGCTCCCCTGGAACCTTCTCTTCTCCAGGCTGAATAAGCCCAACTCTCTCAGCTTCTCTTCATAAGAGAGGGGCTCCATACCCTTGATCATTTTTGTGGCCCTCCTCTGGACGTGCTCCAACAGATACCTGTCCTTGTGTTGAGGGCTCCAGTGCTGGACACCGTATTCCAGGTGAGGTCGCCCCAGAGCAGAGCAGAGGGGCAGAATCATCTCTCACGACCTGCTGGCTACACTTCTTTTGATGCTGCCCAGAATGTGGTTGGCCTTCTGGGTTGCAGATGCACATTGGAAGCTCATGTCCATCCACAAGTGCTCCCAAGTTCTTTTCCTCAGGGCTGCTTTCAAGCACATGATCTCCTAACTTGTATGGATAACGGGGATTGTTCTGTCCATCTCTGAAGGATCTTCAGACCAGGGTGAAGTGATTTCAATACAGCCTAAGAAATGTACCCTGCTCCCTCTGACCTATTCTATAAGTGGGCAAGATTCATCTTCTACAAATATTTTGTCAGCAAGTATGTTTGTGTTTCCTCATATTCCAGCAGTGGTCCGTAATGTATCAACCTCTCTTCATTCAGCAGAAGTCTCTGTTTATTCCTCCCCACACATTTGTGTTATGACACTGTTTCTGTTCTTATAGACACACAACATTTGGGTTTTTTAAAGCTCTCAGCCTTTTTCAGTATGTGAACACAAAGAGGCTGAGATCCGTTTCACCTCATTAACTGACCTAGTGATCATGAGCTGACATGAGAGGTACTAGGAGAAATGGTTACCTTTGGGCATATTTAATGACAATTTAATGAGAATAGGTATTTCTATGTAATGTGAGCCTGGAGTCAGTTTTATTAGGGACATGATTCAATTGTCCATACATGGTCCTTTGCCCTACCCTTGAACATCATTCCTTCCAGCTGCCGTTCTAGGAATCTGAAGGTCTCCTATATCCTATCCACCAACTTCTTTTTCATGTCTTGGGCAGTCTGAAGAGTCTCAAATAGGTGTACAGATTCCTGTGTATGAGGAAGCCAAGCTCCTTTTAATCCAAGTTTTTACTCTGGTACAGATGTCTTCAATTATTCTAATGAATACAAACCTGACTGAACAAGGTAAAATGTTCCAAGAAGTTGTTAATTTTTTACGTTAATGAAATCAGAAGGAACAGTTCCAGTTGTTGGCATCAAGATACAATTCCTATCTAATGGTGGTTTGTACTATCAGGATGCTCATATGAGAAGTGACCAGACAAAAAGTTGCTGTGCTGAACCTAATTTCAGAATTTTTCTTATTTTAGACCCTGATCTTGCAGTATTAATTTTCTTTTATCAATCTGTTCTTCAAGGAACCAGTCTGGTGTTGAAAAATAATATTCACACTAAGTAATATTTCCAAGATACTACGTCCTTCCCACCCCTTCAAAGTAACCATACTCTGTTCCCTCTTTTAGCTTGCCCAGAAATGCTTATTATTATTATTATTATTTTTATTTTTATTTTTATTTTTATTTTTATTGATAATGTTTCTGAAGCTGTTCAACACATGAGGAAATAGTTTTCAGGCAATATATTTTCAATTATTCAAATTGTTAGCTGTGTCATCCAATTTAATCCTGAAATTGCAAGAGTGATGGATATAGTAGAAGAAGCGTGACAATGCTGCTCTACCTGTGAAGGATACTGATGGTAGAAATTAGTTCACACACCTAAAATTAGGTGACTAGTTTTCTGTGTCTAAAAGAGAACTGAAAGATTTAAGTTCGGTGGAGATCTGGTCAATAAAATTAGATACCTGTACTTGGTCAGCTGAACTTCTCCAGTTTTCAAAAACTGTGCCTAGGACTTGATTCAGCTCCTTTAAAATAAGCATTTCTTGCCATTATGGTTCTGTTTTCATTATGTTATGGACATCCGGATCCAGAAGGCAATGGGTCTTCTCTACATTCTATTTCACATTCCAGATGAAATGGCTTTAGATGCCCATGTTAAGGCAACCAAATCAGGTCCTAAAACCTTCTAAATCTCTCAGGTGAAAACCTGGATATAGTCACTAAATGTAGGTTTCTATGTATATGAGACAAAACCTACCTTGATAATGCAATGCAAAGTATCTGAGATCAGTGTTTCGACTTTGCCTGATCTAGGACTGACCCCAGGAGAGATTTTCGTATTTGTGCGCTCCATGTCCTGCTCTCTACATAGGTTTATTTCTTCAGGCTTTTGAAGGCAGAGTCCATACATGCATTGAATTTCTTAGATAAGATTTTTTTCCATCTTTTGCAACACAATTTACATTTTATCCTTCTTGTTAGAGAATAAAACCTAATAACAATACTTTATAAAAGCTCATAATTATTTGTGGTTCATTCTCTGGCCTATGTAAGTCAAGTCCTAGAAAACTCAAGTCCAGTATCCACAGCTCATGCAGGATACTGGACCTAAAACTAAACTGATCTTCAGCACTTTCAACTTCAGCCTCCAGCTGACCTTCCCATTGCCTGAGGGGTCTCAGGCTCTTTATTGTCAACGGATTCAGTTGTTGGGACCAAGCGCTTTCACTGCTTGTATCAAATCATTGCTCATTTAGTATGTCTTTCAGTATCTTCATCTTCCCTTATTTCTGCTAAAAACCAACCCCTTTGGATCCTAAGGCAATTAAGTCTCTCAATACATGTATTTGTTTCCCTGCCCCCTCACAAAATATGGACATTAATTTTCCTAGTATGCCAGAAACACTTATGGACCTTCTGGTTTTTTAAGATCTGTATAAAGCACCCATTGTAAAAACATCTGTGTCACTGTACACAGATGAACGATAATTAGAATAATCATAGCTTGGTCATATGGAAGTCTAAGTCATTATTACACACACAAGAACCAGATGGAAAAATACCCAGGCCAAAACAAACAGATAAATAAAAATGCAGAGTTAATGAGGCAGGGAAAGCTGACACAGCGAAGAAGAGAAAAATCTTCATTGGAAGATTTCCACCGTGTACCTGAAAGTGTCTTATATCACCATAGGATCTCACAATCATAAATTTATCTTACTACACAGTGCAGGTGAAGGAAGCTGCTTTGCTGGGAACTTAGAAGCTATATTCACACTACAGACATAAACAATAGTGTTTACAATTAAAAAAGCAATGCACAATTTGAAACACCTAACTCTATTCCACATTTAAAGGTCATAGAGAAAAGTAGCCATGGAGCTAATGAAGATATGGGGAGTCTCTTTTCATCTGAAATACATTATCCTGAACACTTTTCAGTAGCTGTATTAATTTTGGACTAGGGCTACAGTCCATGTGACCCTTTTATTTTGTTCTGAAGCTACACTGTAGTGGGCCTGAACAGAACCGTTTATGGTGGCATCCATCTGATTGTCTTAACAGAGTAGAATATATGTCAGATTCCTTCCTGCTGGCTCCCAGTAGGATTCAGGCAATAAGGTTGTTGTGATGGAAGGAGTAATATAAAGAATAACAGGCACTTATGCTTTAACTCACCATACCCAAGTAGCCATAGGATGTCTTATTTAGGAAGGACTGACTTCTAAAGTGTTGTTAAACCCAGGAATATTTTAGTGGGATAGAAAGAATAAAAATAAAAATGCATTTTTACACCGATTTTTATTGTTTGATTGAAATAGCATGAGAACTATACAAGCCTACATCTATATCTGTGTCTATAAATATATATGTATCTGTATGCTTACACCAAGGGCTGGGGGCAAGCACATAGATCATTCTAGGGTGACAAGCATCTGTCATCAATTCTACATATGTTTAAACAGTGTGGTCTACATACTTATGAAATCTGACTATTGTTGTTTACAATAAATACTTATGAACCTCTCAATTTGCTCACAGTCAGAATAACATTTTTTCATGCCTTAAAAGAAAGGACCATGAAAGTTTTCCTTGCTGAGGTTCCTCTACTTGAGTGTGAGGTAGTTCAGTGCTAGAAAAGACAAGAAAAACACTGCAAGTGCTACCACCAATCCTTAGCAAAAGGAAATAAAACTCTGGGAAATTCTATGGAGTGGAAATGTAGGCAAAGCTATCCATCAACAGTTCCATGCAGCCCCAGCTTGGAAGATGTTTAGCAGCAGCAAACAGAAGGTGGTGGGAGGTAGAGGAGATAAGGATATAATTTCCCTACGTACTTCATCCTGTCTTCTTTAGTCTCAGTTAAGAAAGATCAAGTGTTGAGAGTCTAGTCCCTTGTACTGTTATAAATTGAAACCACCTCCACGGAGGAACATGAATTTTGTGTACTTGTTACACTGCAACACTATTTATACTTAAGCAAAAGAAGTGCAGAGCACTGTTATCCAAACACACATATTCAAGCCAGCCGTTGTTTGACCTCACATGACATCCTCTGCTTTAAAGTCACTTGTCTAGTGCTGGCCTGAAATAAACCTGACCAGCATGATGCAGGCTATCACTGGATTGTGAGCAGTCTGGTGTTGTAGGGGGTTAAGCCTGCACAGGGAAATATACCACAGAGCAGCAAAACTCATGCTCACATTTAGCTTGCTCAGTACCTTTGTCTTCTACCCTTTGCCTAAGACACATCAAATTTACTTAATGAGACAATTGGACCCAAGAGGTTCACTTCAGAGATAAGTTATAACATTTTCCAAGGGGGGAGGAGAAACATAATTACTTCAGTAGAAGTAATACAGATTCAATGAGGAAAATGCTGACAATTATTTAACCACAGAATCTGGAGAAGTTAGCAAAAAAGGCACTAGCAATTATTTAATCATATCGTCTGGAGGAGCTACCTATTAGGATATCAACAATTATTTAACCACATCATCTGGAGAGTCTAGTAATTGTGAGTTCTTTTGAGTATATTAATGCTGTTTCTAGAGATCTGGTAAAAAAAGACAGTAACAATTATTTAATCACCATGTCTGGAATATCAACACAACTGGCAATAATAGCTTCAGGATTTGGAGAAGCAAACAGGAAATATCACCCCCAAAATGTTCCTGGAGTACACATATGCTTTAATCTGTATCCAAACCTGAGCAGAGGACTCTGTTCTCCATGGAATTATTAGCAATATTTATATTCTTGCTGCAAAAGAAGCATTTTTTTGATTGAGACATATGTAACAGAATCAAATAAACATTGTCTTTAGGATTTTTCATGTATCGTAAGGTCCCAGGCAAGTCTCTGAAAATTGTTGTTTCTGTTTTCATGTCTGTACATTGGGAAGTATGGGAAAAGGGTACTGTGGTTGTTTTACTGATCTAGCTACTCACCTGGGACTTCAAAGACACAAAATCAACTGAAAAATCAAGCTCTATGAGGCTGTTTCTGGGTCACGGTGGCCAAATCACACAAACTGTCTATGCCTTCATTCTCCTGAAGAATGATGACAATTCTGTCCGGGTTTGCAGGTCAAGATAATAAAGAGTATGAGAGATGTGAAGTGTACTGCAACGGAAATCTGAAAGATCTCCAAGGCAGCGTGATTGGAAGATGGCAGCTGACCAAGATAAAATGTCTCCCAAAACTGAATTAAAATTGCATCAGCAATAGTTTGGTCCGAATAATAAAAAAACCTGCCAAAAAAATGTAAAAGATTTCCACAAGGAACTTATCTTTATTTCAGTGGAAGGAGGTCTTCGGTATATAGCTTCTGTATCAGAGCCAGGGTTAAATCCCCAGCAAAAAGATGAGCATCCTGGGCCAGATGTGCTGACTTGCACTTATTAAGTATGAAGAGTCTTGTATATCATGTGGTTAAAAAAAATGACAGAGAACTCAGAGTATGGATTAAATATCCCATCTCCTTTCAAGAGCTGCTGGGAAATGAAGGAAGATGGTTTAAAGCTAGAGAGATTTAACTTCTAAATGCTCCATCCACCAAAGCACATTTCAGGTTGGATCTGTATTTGGAGGTTTTTCAAATCCCTTTAGGGCAAAAGTTTCCATGTGGAATGACCCACAAAGCATTTATATTTCTAGTACCACAGCCTATGTCCTAGCAGCACCAGTTAGTTCAGGACATCCAAAAACTCCTGTGAAATCTGCAGTACTGGTGATCCTTATCTCAGCCATAGATCCTGATCTATCACGTGTCTTTATAACAGACCAATTGCCGCAAAATTGGCTGCCAGCATAAGACTACTGATCAGTACTGATCATCTACTGATGTACTGTCTTGCACACCTTATGCTCCAGCTCTCCATTAGCACTGTGCTCAGGGCAATGGGCATTCAGGGAATTCCTGCCTCTTCTGCCTGTGGGTGTAGGAAACCCAAATATATCATCTTAGCATAATTTTTTCTAGCTAGAAGATGGCCCTTCTACTCCTTTAAATGAATAGATAAGTTTAAAATGAGCAATGTAAAGCTCAGTGTTAGTAACAAGAAAAGCTGACTGTCTTCCCAAACTCAGTGACCTCCAGTCATAGAAACATTCTATGAAGCAGTGCTCCAAGACCATAGGCTTTGAACCTTCTTGAAGAATTTTTCAGCTTTTGTTCTGCTTTGTGGAAGGAAGGAAGACTAGCTATTTGAAAGGTGGGAAGGGCCCCACATACATGCCCTGAGCTACGAGGGTATTGCTGAAATATTTACTTATGTGTGTGAATAGGTTTTTAACTCTTTGAAGGACAGAGTGTAAGTACTTTTCATAGAATCTCCTGAGTTGGAAGAGATCCTTTAGATCATCAAGTCCCACCATAGCCTAACCCTGACTAGTCCACCTCTAGATCACGTCCTCAAGCACTTCATCCTCTCGTCTTTTAAATACCTCCAGGGATGGTGACTCCCTGGGCAGCCTATTCAATTGTTTGACAAATTTCCTCTGCCTTGTCTACTCTCTTCTGGTTTTATAATTTCTGATAATCTTACTCCAAAGCTACTTGGAGCCCTACTGACCTTTCTTGGCCAGCATTAGTACAAGAGTAATAATCGTGTCATGCTAATAGGAAATAGCAGTCTTGGAACCAGCCATGGTGGAAACTCAGCAGGACTTTCACTGGAGCAAAGAGGAGTTGTACAAAAAGAGGCACTGTCACCTCTGCATGCCAAGACATCCTTCCCCTCTGGCTCCACCACCACTGCTTTGGCAATTCACCAGCAACAGAGCAAGATGAGCTTTGCAGACAACGTGGCTAATCCAAAGTGAGCCTGGGATTTGCTTCATTACTGTTTGACTCTGTCCTGCACATCCTTCTCTTCGCCCCCTACTTCTTTTTAATCAGATTGCTTCCCTGCCCCATAGCACACGAAGACAGCATCCTCCAATTATGAGTGACGTGCTCTGTTCCCTCTCGTCTCTCTCTACCATTTAGCACAGTGCTTCTCTGTCAGACACTGTTGCTCCCAGATTAAAACAATATATGACAAAACGATACCCGCTGACTATTGACACTGGGAATTATATAAGAATTAAATGGGCTGTGTGTTTTGGACGAGCTTCAAAGGCTTGTGGGATTCCCACACATGCTCAGAAAGCTGTGGGGTCCTTTTTAGTTCTCAGACATATGGCCGCTTCCAAGCCTGCTATTTCCTATTAACATGAAACTATTATTACCCACTTACTAAATGCTTCCTGTTGCTATCCATCCAGGAAAGAGACTGTCCAAGATAACAGCATCAGAAACCCCAAGAAAGGGGGCTGGCAGATGGGTCTGTTTCCTAAGGAGCCACGTCCAGCAAGATTTATCTGACTTTCCGTTCCCCCCCCCGGTGGGTGTGGTTGAAAGGGTGATGTAATTTCTATCAGCGCTGGCTGTTGAGCTAAGCATCTGTCATAACAAGTGTGTGAACTTCTTTCACTGGCCCAAGGTATTGCACATGCCATGGGAAAAGTTCTTACTCGTTAACAGGCAAGACTTAAACCTGCCACAGTCCTCAGGCTCCCTCTTGGCTCTTGTTTAGTGAATTATTTTGCAATTCTAACTCTGCACTTAGACCACTGCATTGGTGTTGGTGAAGAAAAAAAAAAAGGCATCTAAGAATTGTCTTTCCAATAACTTTTTGAGATGTGATGGGCTATGTAAGTATTTTTATATGATGTCCCTCACTTTCAGCCATTTAATAACTCAGTGGCGTGAGAGGTGAAAAAAATCTTACTCTTTTTTTAATATAAGTTAAACTGAAGCCTGGATCTTCATCTGTACCAATGTTCTTAAGTCTCATGAAACTGAGGCCAGATAAGGATGAAGATTGAAGCAGACAGCCCTTTGTGTTCCTCTGCTTTTGCACAGAAACTAACAGTTCTTACCAATTCTAAATTCTCTAATTGAGAAGAGGACATTTCAGTGTATGCTTTAAAAAAAATCTGGTCCTTAAGGATTTGTCTAAGAACATGGTGAAACCATATAACAAAAGCAGTTCTTGAAGATAATCCTCCAGCTTTTTCCCAGAAGGGAGTCTCATGCCTGGAAATAAATGGCAGTATTCTTCTTTAAAAAAAAAGAAATTATAAAATCCTAGAGGGTTTTTGGGTTTAGGGAGAGATGGGATAGAGCTACACAGCAGGGGTGTCGATATGAGCTTAGAGGAGGACCCACCATGGTTTTGATTCAGACCTCTTATTATGGTTTCAGTGGTCTACGCTGAGTCTTTCTGCCCAAGGGCTGCTTGTGGCCAGGATCCTCAGAGCACATTGTCCCAGCCACTCCTGAACTTCACGGCATGAGCCAGATCACCCCTTGTGCTCCCCCTCCAGGGAACCAAACAGGATCGAGCTAAAAAGCATGTCTTTGCCCTTGGTGACTTGGAGCACATGCCTTCCCAGAGGTCGAGATCCTCCCTCAAAGATCAGGCTGAGACCATAAGGCAAACACAGAGGCTCAGCTGCTGCCAGCCCTTCTGTTATTCTGTGCTTCTATTCTTGGTCTCGTCTTCCCCCACGTGGACTGTGGGGATTAACCTGGACGCTGTCCATTGAGGTCCAAAGCATCGTGTTTACTGAACCTCTCTCAGGTCACAGTGCCTCAGCAGGGCAAACGAAAATAAAATACAGCTTGCTGATGCTGGGAGCAAGAGAGAAGATAGAAATGTCATCATGGCAGTGTCTGAGCAGAGGGTTAAAGCAGTGGGCAAAATGATCTGTTTAATATCTCAGCCTCCGCGCAGACATGCAGCCTGTTCCTGAGGTTAACCAGCCAATAGATGACATAAGCCTGTCATTACTGCTTCTATTACAGGAGAGCCTTGGGTCTAGATGAAATCAGGCTTTGCTCATGACACAACGATGGATATGTGTGTAGCAGGAGATGGCTTTTATGCACTCTTATTTCATCATCAGCATCCTAGAAAAACTGGCAGGCACGAGGAGGAGTTGAACCCAGATGAACAAAGGTCAACTGAGGAGGAATGACCTGCACTTCCAGACCATATAACCCACAGCAATACCTGCACATCAAAGCACAAAAAACCTTCTTGAAAGAGCTTTTGGTAATTAGACCAGTCCACCCTGCCTTGGCCTGCTGCTCTCCAGGACCTCTACCAGCACTGCCTCTGCTTCACATATTTCACCCTCTGAGCAGGTTTGAATTAAAAGACAGGAACTGATTTGGGTAGGAAGAGGCCTTTTGACATCATTCAGCATTTATTTCTCATTTGAGTGGCACTTGTCCTTGATCTATGTGACCCATACCAAAGCCTCATTCTTCCTGGGTGGGCTTGAATATTAAAGGACTACATTGCCAAAGGGGATTTTAGCTACATGATGGCTGAAATCCAACAGAAATTGCTTTGAAATTGTACCCAGTCACATATATACCATACCGCTCTCACAAAAAATACGTATCTTCACATGCAGAACGGCTCATCCAAAATAATACAAAATTGTCATTAAAAGTGTTATTATAATTAAAACATCAAGTTTATTTCTAAAAAATTATTTAAAAAAAATGGTTAGATGCTGTCCATGGGAGCTCTATTAAAAATCCAGCTGAAGAAAATCACATTTTAAAAATGCAAAATGTTCATTGGCTTAACCCCACAGTAACTCAAGGGAAAATCATGAGTAGTAGCAAACATTTCCAGGTTAAAAACACAAATGGCTGTTACATGGCAACATCTAAGCAGTAAATATGACTTCAATTACTGCTTTTATTCAAATACTGCCTAGTGATCCTCATTGTCCCAGAAACTACTAGTAATTTACTAACAAGAAGTTGCTATCCTCTTGCACTACCCATTAACTACAGTTAACATGGAAAAAAAAATTAAAATATGTTTAGTTAAATCCTTTTAAATCTTACAATAGGATCACAGTATCACAAGGACTTTAAGTTTAGTGTGGAATGTTGCAGGTCATCTAGTCCATTCACACTCTTTGAAACAGGGTCAGCTGCAGCAGGTTGCCCAGAAGAGAGTCCAGATGAGTTTTGAATATCCGCAAGGGTGGATACTCCAAAACTGCACTGAGCAACCTGTGCTCACCAGCTATCATAAAGGAAGATGAAAAAAAAGAATTCATCTTTTGTTCAAATAGAATTTGGTGAATTGAAACATTTAAAATGGTTTCACATTCTTTTGTAGGTGGTAAGTCATATGTGGGTGACCTTTTTCCCTGGGCAGGTGGTTCCTGCATTGGAGTTTGTGCTTGCTGATGAGGCAACAGTGAGGTATCAGGATGGACCTACCCCAAGTACCTCTATGTGAAGGAGTACACTGAGGTAGAAGGAGTTGAACCAAACCCTGCTGAATTTTGTGGAAATATTTCAACAGTGTCTGGAGAAAATGCTCAATCTTTAAGTGGTTTTGCATGTTTATACTTGGAGACAAGTATATTGCTCACTCTAGGCAATGAAATCATAATGTTCCGTTAGCTATCTGATAAATGCTGTTAATAATACTCATAACCATATCCTATAGAAAGAACTCCACCCACTCCTTTTTCTTAGTATAAACACTGCAATAACACAGCTCATTTTTTTCACCTTGCAAGGGAACAAAAGACTGGAAGACACCTCTTGAGACTGGTGGATAGGGAACTGTTAGTAACACCTTCATAAGTCTCATATCCCAAAGGATCTTTTCCTCCACTGATACAAGATGGAATCGTTTCCTGACTCTAAAGTCTGGGTGGTTATATTAGTTCCACTGCTCTTTTTTGGGTTGTGTTTGCCTCCTGTTGTATTGCTTCACATTAAAGCCCCTCTGAACCTGCAGTCTACTGAGTTGCATAAACCAACTTAGCCCAACTTCTTTCTTGTTGTCACTTAACTCACACGGACGTGTGTTGGATTTTCTTAATTCCTCACTTCCCTAGGCACAATCCCCTGAGTCACACTGTGCTCTCAGCTGAAAAAGAATCTCCTCTTTGGGCTTGGAAGGGGGCTTCCATGCATGAAAAATGTTGTTTGGTTTTTTTTAAAAAAAAACCCTCTAGGAACTGATCTATGGAAAGATAGTACATCATGCCACATTAAGCCTCATTGTCTAAAATTCCTCCATATCAAGTGAAAAGAAGAAATTGGGTGGAGATTGAATGGATATCTGGTTAATGAAGTCTAAAGAGATATTCATCTTCCTCTTCAGAGGATGCCCAGATGTGCTCAGACGAATGGCTCTCTGGACTCCTCTGACTAGACCCCCACTGTCTTACCATGGGAGCCTGGTCATTCATGTCACCCAAAGATTTCTTTCTGAAAACACCTTTAATGATATCTGAGCTGCTGTGGGAGATCTGACTTATTCATATGTGGATCACAGGTAATGGCACTGTATCTGTGGGAGACCAGTGCCAATCAGGACTGGGAGGTGAACCACAAAGGATACACATTACTGTATGTTTATACATTACATTGATCCAAATGCTGAATCCCACATGTATGGTGTAACATTCTGTTTGTTTTCTTAAAATAAGCATAAAAAAACCCCACTGACTGAAGAAGTGTACCATAACTGTTGCTGTGAGTAACAAGGCATTGTTTTTAGTTAAATGGATATATGCAATGTGTAAAGCAAGAGAGAGGTGTAGGTGCTCATGTCTGTGAGAGTGTCCAATGATTCACTCAGCTTCTCTGATTCTGTTTTTTCTCCACCTAGTTACATTTTCCACCTTCTCAATCTCTCCCTTCAGTGGCACCATCTATCTCAATGGGACCTGGCAAATACGAACGTATAAAATATGTACGGGAATAGCACCCACCCTCAGCAAGTACGTTGATGATACAAAGCTGGGAGGAGTGGCTGACACGCAGGAACACTGCGCTGCCATCCAGCAAGACCAGGACAGGCTGGAGATCTGGGCAGGGAGAAAGCTAATGAAATTCAACAAGAGCAAGTGTAAAGTCTTGCACCTGGGGAGGAATAACTGACTGTATCAGTACAGGCTGGGGGTTGACCTGCTGGAGAGGAGCTCTGTGGAGAAGGACCAGGGGGTCCTGGTTGATGACAGGTTGGCCATGAGTCAGCAGTATGCGCTGGTGGCTAAGAGGGCCAATGGGATCGGGGGATGCATGAGGAAGAGTGTGTCCAGCAGGTCTAAGGAGGTAATCCTCCCCCTATATTCTGCCTTGGTCAGGCCCCACCTGGAGTATTGTGTCCAGTTCTGGGCTCCCTGGTGTAAAAAAGACAGGGACCTCCTGGAGAGAGTCCAGAGAAGGGCTATGAAGATGATTAAGGGCCTGGAACATCTCCCCTATGAGGACAGGCTGAGAGCTTGGACTGTTCAGTCTAGAGAAAAGAAGACTTAGGGGGGACCTAATTAATGTTTATAAATATCTTAGGCATGGGATGCCAGGGGATTTGGCCAGCCCCTTTTCAGTGGTCTGTGGGGATAGGACTAGGGGCAATGGCTGTAAATTGGAGCACAGGAAGTTCCGCACCAATGCGTGGACGAACTTCTTCACAGTGAGGGTGACAGAGCAGTGGAATAGGCTGCCCAGGGAGGTGGTGGAGTCTCCTTCTCTGGAGATATTCAGGACTCCTCTGGATGCCTATCTGTGTAATATGAGCTAGGGAGGCTGCTTTGGCAGGGGGTTGGACCCGATGATCTCTCGAGGTCCCTTCCAACCCCTACGATTCTGTGATTCTGTGAGTCTGTATGAAGCCTGGACTGAGACAATTAGCCACTGAGGGCAGTAAAAAATAGATGTCCCTTCCTAAGCTTTCCTGAACTTCCTCGGAGCCTTTACATCATTTTTATTCTCTATGCAAAGGTGACTGTTTATTCTCACTATGTTTTTTCTTCCCTGTTTTCATTCATCTGGTGGTTTTTTTTTTTACAGATGTAAAATTCAGCTCTTCCGTTGAAAGCAGGCTGAGTATGAAAACCCACAAACCCAATTATCTGGAAACAGCCCAAGCTTGTTCCAGTCTATTAGAATCTACTGGGAGACAAGTGCTGGCAAGTTTATTCCAGAAACATCATCAAATTAATGGTCAGCAGAGGCCTTTCTTGAAGCAAAAGGGGAGGGGGTGAACATTATAGATGCAGGGAGGACAGAACTAATATAACTATGGCAGAAAACAAAGCACCATTTGTTGCTAGTTATCATCTTTCAGCTTGAAAGTGATAAAAAACAAACAAAAGAAATTTGTTATGTACATTGAGGTTGGAGGAGTGTAGGAACCATGCAGCTCTTGAGAACATTTAAAGAAATTAGGCTTTGCCAAGTATACTACTGCCATAAATCTGTATGTTTGCCTGCTGTTTGCTTATTATATCAGAGATTTTGTTGACAGACTGGGGAAATTCAGGGAGATGAGCAACAGAATATTTTTTTTTTCAAGTAATAATAACAACATTTTTTTCTCTTTCCTTAAAGTTAATGAAGGGTGAAAGCATCCCCAGCAGAAAGGGTGGGACTCATCAGGAAGCCAACAGACTCCCACTACCCTAAAGAAGACGCCAGGAAAGTTATATCCAGTCACCTAAGGCTGGTGCTTTCCAAAATAACTGGAGAGTAAGACATTTCTCACCTAACTTTAGCCACCAAGAAGTGAAACATCCCTAATGTGTAGTCCCTGATCACCTCCAGAAGACACTTCATTACTTACTTGTCTACAAAATTCTGACGCTTTTCAGAAGTACTTGAGTTTCTCCATTGGCAAGATAGGACTCTATAGTACTAGCTTAGTCTACATACATGAAAGTTCAGTGATCAAAGTTAGACAAGGAGAATGACACAGGACCTGCAAGGCAAGCATACCATTCAGGAGGGGCACCTAATAGTTCTTTGGGTTTCAACCTTATGATGGGTTTCAAATTATATTAGATGTCTGATTGTGACACACTTGGTAGTTCTAGATCTTCATTAGTTACACAAAACTGAGACATCCACGTCCTACAAAGATGAATGTACTGCAGGGTGAATATATCTGTACTGCATAGTAAAGATGCAGAAGCTCATCTGTAGGTATCTAATGTCATTTTTGATGCCCATAGATTTTCTGGATGTCCCACATGTAGTTATGACACAGAAAACAGCATGTGTCAAAGAACATCTAGAGAAGATTCATGTTGTTTTGCAGCAGGAGACTCTACAGCAACAAAATGAGGCTAAAAAAATATGATTAGACAAGGGAAATACACCCATAAAGTATATTAATCTAGAGACAAGTAACCACTTAGGAGTCTAGGCTTTAAGGCAAACCAGCTTCCCTATGAAATTTAAAGTCACTCTGTTTCAACAACCTGGAAAATTAATGTTCAAATTCTCAAAACAAAAAGTGATTTGGTGAACAAGGAGGTAACTGCTGGCCCTTCCAATTACTGCACAAAGGAAAAAAAAATAAACCACGGACATTTAATTTAGTCTTGGGTTAAGGAATAGTCAAGAATTAATGGGAGATTAAGTAGGGGGTGGATGTATCTCCTCTGTAACTCTGCTGAAGACAGAAATTCTGGGCTGGTGCATGAAGCGAGTTTTTAACAAGTTTTGAGGTCACTACTCAAATAATCACATCATATTGATCTTGCTATTTATCTTTGCTGGAAAGAGAAGTATATAATTAATACAAATCTTGTATCATTTCAGGGGATCTGTGACCTAAAATACAACAAAACGTGAAGGGGAAAAAAATCATTAAAATGTTTTTCTACACATTTTGGGAAAAAATACATGTTCTTTTTAGTTCAGTCCTAAGAGACACAGACAGGGCTTTTGATTTTCTAAACTAGTTTTGTCAGCTTTAATGGTCTGTTTACAAGAAAACACTCTGAACTAGAAAGGAGTAAGTGAGGGTAATGGACAAGTAATCTCCTTCAAGATATGCTCACTCTTAAATGGAGCAATAAAGTTAAGAATTAGCTCTTCTGACACCAAAAAACACCCTGTACATTCAGTGCAAAGCTGAGTATAAATCCACTTATGATCCTGGCATAACATTTGAATTTTACCCTCATGTAACTGAGACCAGAATTAACTGTGTTTTCTCTTAGGAATCAAGTCTAGAAAAACTCAGGACTGATTCAAATTAGTTGCAGGTCACAATGGATAAAGAAAAGCAGTAAGTAAAGCTCTGGCTGAGGATGGGAGGTGCTTAACCAAAACAGTTATGTGCTTGACAGTGTGTTTCTACCACAGCACTAGACAGGCGTGCCCTGTAAGAGACTTGCTGTTTTCTTGGTAAGTAGGGATGACTGGAAATCCCTATGGAAATGCTGATTTAGGGCAATACCAAGGCCTCAAAGAAGAAAAATTCTAAGAGCAGCTAAAGACATGAGTGTGGTCAGATGAAGAAAGAAACACTGGGCAGAGTTGATGAAGGAATCGTCCTGGAGGTGGAAGACGAAACCTATACGGGTGCTATTCACCCCAGAGAGTTCTGCACATTTAGCTGCTGATTACAACTATGTGTATCAAGGGTAGTGTTTCTCGTTACATGCTCGTTAGCATTAGTCACTCCACAGGAATATTTTACCTGGGTGGAGTGGTAGGTTATTCAGGATCATGGCTTCTTTGCTTTCTAGCTTAATGGAAGGGTGATGCAGCCCACCAGTGGACCTGGCTGACTGATCTGCAAAATGCATTTGAAATCCCACAAAGTGAGCCCTGGAAGTGTCAATCATCTTCACGGGGCGTGTAAGCAAACAGGTACGATGTCGGGAATTTCTCTCACAGCTGAAGCCTGATGCCTGCAGCTATTTGGATGGAAAGCCAAATAATTTGTCCTGCTTTTATATAGAAGTGGAAGTGACATTAGCCAACTTTGGCCAATTCACAAATTCCTTTTTACATGCTTTCCTTGGCCTCCCATACATAATATTAGCAGTTAGTTTCCTGTACTGATTCTTCAAGTCAAGTGGCTAAAAATGATTAGCACCAAATGATTGATGCAAATGTCAACGAATCAGTAACTTTCTTATGGCACTAATACACAAAGAACTAAAACAGTTCAAAGTTAAGTTTCTTTCTCTTCCCCTCCCTTCCTTTTTTGTTTAATACTATGGAGACTTTCAAGCCTGTGTTCCCAAATCACACCCTGGTGAAATGCCAAGGTCTGGTTTCACCATGCATATGATTCTCATTTAGGAGACACATACTTAGATGAATCAACGTCAAAGGCTCATTTAAACAGCATTCTGCAATGAGCTAATAACTCATGCACAACAAGGTATTTCATTTGTTAGCTCTAAACAAATTATGAATGTTAAATAAACATCTCCTTCTTGCTTAAAGTAGTCAAAGGGAGAGGAAGCACCCGGCTGCTTTTAATAAAAATGTTGTGTAAAATGAGAGAGTCACAGATGGCAAGGTTTATTTTTTTGTTTTCTAAAAGGCGATTTTAATTTTGATTGAAGCTTAGTAATTTCTTTTCTTATTTGATTTCCCTAAAGCAACGTTCCAGCAAACATAGTTTTCCCAGTTTGGATACTTAGGCAGTGCTGAGCTGAAATTTTCATCTGGAAGAGTTTTTCAGTCATTCATATAAGCTGTGATCCCATGCCCATCAAAGTCAATAGGATTCTTTCTACCGATTACAATAAGGTTTGGATGAAGTCTGTGGGGTTTCACTTAAAGCCCGGTGAAATCACAGAAAGATACTCTTGACCTTAGGAGAAGGTGTTTGAGACTCCTGAATTCTACCCCTCTTGCAAAGCAGTGGAGCTTCTAACAGAGATTTCACCCAAAAGTAAGCAGTCAATTTAATGGGAAATTATATTTTTTAATTGTGAGATTTTAATCTCCGGGGGGGAAAAAACCCAATTCTGGTGTGAAATTGTAGGGTTTTAAAAATATATTACCTTTTTTGCCTTCTAATAACAAAAGAGGAAAGATACCAAGAAACCAGTGGGACATGTTAATGTCCGTTTTCTCTGTCTATTGTCAAAAAAATTCACTGAACCAATATAGTGCATTCTATAGTTCCTTATTTTATTCAAGCCTAATTTTTGGTAGTAGGGGAAAAGCAAGCATAGCAAGGGTATGGAAAGTGAAAGAAAATTATGAGGTTTAATTTAGGCATCAGAGTTCTGTTTCAAATGGCAAACTGAGAGCTAGGAAAGCTCTGGTGATACCATTTTAAATCTGTCTGCTTTTCCCAAGTTACACTTTTTACTTGACCATTTACTGAGATGCAATACTAATGAAAGAGTAAAGAAGCACATATCAAAAATATTAACTGTAATTATTGAAATATTTCAAAATAAACCTGGAAAATGCTGTTGTAGAAAATTCTTGGGGCAACATATCAAATTGTATACATTTTGTTTCTCTCTTTTGAAACCAAGATCATTATCTTCACCTTTTGTCAAAGAAGTTTCTTACGTTTGATACTACAAATGATGAGTGACAGTGTTAAGTTCACTAAAATTTTATTTCAAAGCCTGATATTTCTTTTTCATCCCCCCAAAATAAAGATTTATTTCTAACTTCCTTTTTAAGTGAACAAAAATGAAATTAGTTACAGTAGAACTTAAATTCCAGATTCTGCTTAGCATCCCTAAGGTATATACAGCACCTGGATATGAAATTTAACCCAGGTTTATAGAAATTAGTTTAAGCCTTACTATGCTGCAGGATGGATGCACCTGGCTCAGCAGAAATGGGTGCCTGGTCCTTTAGACTGTCAGGTCCTGTGCAGTGAGCCATGTGCAAACCAACTGCTCCTTTTTATGCTGTTGACTTTAAAAGTTTGTTTGTTTGCTTTCCCCTTATTTCCTAGGTGACTGTACACATTTTAGCAGACCTTTGATCTCTTTGGCTTCATACAGTTCTAGCTGTGACTTGAAGGAGGTGAGAGAGGGGTTGCCTTGAAGACCTCTCTGATGTTGTGATGATTCATTTCCCCAGACAACTGTGAAGAAGCAGTAGATTGGTAGGAGTTAAATTGAGACCAGAAAGGTTGAGTTGCATTAATCCCTTTTCCAGTCTGAGGGAAAATGTTGGGTCTTTAGCTAAAAGAAAAGCAATTCATAGTTCTGCTACAGGAAGAATAAATCCACTACACTAAATCAGATATAAGAAGATTTCTCAGTTATAACACAAAGAAACATGGAAAACAAACTCCAGCCTTTTGAGAGAAATAAATTCAGATGTTTAAAGAAATGAAGCATTTTTTTGAAGATAAACCTTTCATGTTTTTTCAGGTTCTGTTTCAAGTGGCCAACTAGAGACAATTGGAGTTTAGAAAAATGCAGTTTTTCTGTGAGAAACTGGAAATAAGAGTACAAAACATGGAAGTCATTCAGCTGAAACATAGGAGGATTTTATTTGATCTAAAAAAAAAAAAATCCCTTTACGAAAAAAACGTACAATTTTGATGCAAGAAGCCCTTGTCTTGGCAGGAGGTGGATAAAAAGTTAAAAGGAACTAAAATATTGATGGAAACATAGTGAAATAGCTTGAGTAAAACCCACATAATGCTTCTCTTGATGTATACAGTATTGTTCTTTTACAGCATATTTAATGGTCCCAAAAGAGATGGAGGAGGCCTTGCTCTGCTGGAGCCCAGATCCTTGGTATCAAGTAAAGAAATCCCACCCAGAAGCAGAGCATTAGTAGCTGAGAGGAAGATGTCACTGAAAAGGGGTATTTTAAAGCAGATATAGTGTGCAACAGGGCACCAAAAGGCACCCACCCCTAAAGGTTCAGCCAGAAAAAATGCACATCTTAAATTTAATTCCATGAAGGCTCATCAAGATAGTCTGGAAGCCAATCTGAACACAGTCGTGGTGCTCTCTGTCTTCTTGATTTAGTAGTTTGTCTGGGCTTTAGTTACTCTCTTGTTACATATGGCTTTTGGTAATCTAGGGAGAAGTGAGCCCAAGGGCAGGTAGGGTACTTCCCCAGCTCTCCTCATTGTTCAGAGGTGCCACTCCCATTGGTATTAATCAGTGCAAGACCATCTGAGCTTGGCTCTGGCTCTAAGTGAAGTAAGATCCTGCTCCGTTGCCTGGAAAACATCTGCTGGAGTGGAAAGAAGGAACAACAAACACAAGAGAGAGAAGGGAGAATTGGGACTCGGAGGACAGGCCGTTGGTAAAAAGCTACAGACCTTTCAAGGTCTGATCCAAAGCCCACACTGAGTCAGTGACACTCATGACTAAGGTCAAAGAGCTTTGGATCAAACTCAAGAAGGCCTTTTTAAACTTTCCAAAGCTAGGATTTTTATCCTGTGGCTTGCAAACCCATGAAGGGTTTTAATCATGAAAAGTCAACTAACAAATCACAGCAAAAGCATCAAAAAGAAGCTTACATTCACTAAAGGATGGGATAGATTAACCCCACTTGAAAACCTGGAGGGATCTGTACGACAAAAAAGGTGTACCACCATCAAAGAGCACTTCACTTTTCTCCAAATAGCTCCTGTACTCCATTACCACAGGAGCTTCCCTAAAATCTGCCACCTCAGAAGGCTAGCAGAAGAAACTAGTAGTGACTTATGAATAGAAAAAGAAATCGTATCCAGAAATTTTGATACAATTAATTTTCTTGATGCTTAAGTCAACTAGGAACTACAACACTCCAACTGCAAATTTTTCCCATGCAAGCAAATATTGATGGAAAAACCCAAACCATTAGGGAAACATGAAAACCCATGGGGGCACTCCAGGATATGGATCAGGTCAGTTACATTGCTGGACTAGTTACTAAAGTCTCTATGGGGCTTTTCATGCTGTAGTGACCATGTATATACACATATAGAACATCAACTCATGATCTGGGAAACAATAGTTGCAACCACACAGTTATTCAGGGGTGGATTTAAAGCTGGGCTCAAAGTAAAGTTTGCTGAGCTGTGTCCACAGCCTTTCTTCAAGCTCCTGGTGTACCTTCAACCTGGCCCATGGTGGAAGCCTATGTTTTTCTCATCTGCTCTTGAAATCTTGCTTTATGAGAAGTCTAAGGGAGGGAGGAAGCTGTTCACACCAAACAAGCTGCATTAGGAATGGGGAATTGGTGTGGGAACAGTTCCTATGCTAAAGCCTTGTCCTCTAGTAGCTATTCCAGATGGAGATCACCCACCCACTTCAAATCTCCTTTACAGTATCTGTAGCAGAGAGTCAAATGGAGTTTTGATGATGCGTGAATGTTCTTAAAAATATATATATAGTGTGGAGCAATGGTTCATAGTTAGATGTGTGTTTGCCTAGTGCAAGGAAACACTGAAGAAACCCTAGTGAGACTTCTCAACAATGCTATTATGACCACACGGTGAGGCAGGTTAGATTTGGATGAACTTTGAGCTGAAGCAATTATACTGGTGCCAATTTTCAGCTCACTCAGCCTGCAAAGTCCTCACATTGTCTGCTAGAAACATACCTGGATCTATCTGCCAAAAATCTTTGGAAGGAAACTACTGGGGAAGTTACAAACTGCTCTAATCCCATAGGCTTTTTGCTCTTTTGACTTTCCTATAGTTGTTGCCAGACGGCCAAAAATAAAGAGTTTGTGAATCAAAATGCCCTGTACAATCAAGAGTGCTGGTGGATGGCATGAAGTTGCTACTACAGGACTTTAGGATGTGGAACGTGTCATTGTACCAGGAATCTCCAGACAGTAATACTATTTGTGTCGTATCTATGCAGTCTGAAATGTCTATGCACGCACGGCCTTTGATCAACTGCTGTCAAATTTGACAGAAGGCAGGGAAGGTTTAAGGTTCCAACTGTTATGATGACAAAATATGGATAGGAAAGGGAAAGAAAATCTATGAGTAATTTACAGAAAAAGATGTGAACTTGCATCATATTAGGCACAAAGGGGTCTAGGGAGGCAGGAGATAAAATTCCTAATTTCCGGGCTTTTATTTTAATTTGAACTCATGCTTTAGTAGACAAAGAAGTCTCCAACCAGGAGACCTGTGCTATAGGAAAAAAAGAAATCATCTGTTTCATCACTCAGGATTATTAATTAATTGGCTAGCAATACTAATTCTGCTTTTTCCTTCCCTCATTTTTCTTGACAAATGTTGTTTGGCTCTGTATGTTTGTTTGATCACTCTCCACTTGCCCATTTCCAGAGTATCCTTGAATACCAGGTCTTTGAACAGCACTTCATGAAGCAATTGCCCACGTACTTTGGATGTTTCTGTTCCAAATGGGTTGGAGACAGCCTTTTATTAAATCAAGTACCTTTTAGGATTCCCCCCAACTGCTTCTGGAAATCTATTTTTTGTCAGAATCCCAGGGACTTTGATCACTCTGTACTTCAAATTTTCTTACACAGTTTTGTGAAGGATCATGATGGTTGTGATGCAAAATACTGTGCTGATGGACATTTGGTTGGACTCAAGTCACTTAATCCTACCTTCACACTGTGCTGAATTCAAGCACAACAGCCTCACTGGTTCTCACATGACCAGACCCACAACAGCCTCTTAACTTGTTTTTATTTCTGTTAAAAATCAGAATCAAATGAATGGTTTTTGAGAAGACACTTTCAGGAAAACATTTCCACTTTTAACTAGAAACAGGTTTTTCCATACTTAACAACAGATTACAGTTTTCAAAAGCCAAATCTCTTTCAAAATAGAGGGGTTTTTTTCCTTTTTTTTTTCCTTCAGTAAAATAAAAACAATTCCTAAAAAGAGAACCACATCCAAACTAGACCAGCCCAGAAGTCTAGATCCATGTTCCACGGCCAGCACTGGATACCCATTAAACCATGTAAGTGATGAGTCTTAGGGTAGCCTACCTCCTGAGATAAGAATGTCTCACCACCCGGACTACTGCAAGTGGATTGAAGAATGTGTTTGAAAAAGGTCTGTAGAGAATCGTATGCAGAAGCAGAGAAACTAGATGGGAGGTAGACTCCTTGTCCAGAGTTTCCACATCTAGACCTTTACCTGCTGCAGTTAATCTAAGCTGAAGCAGTGAGTGTCACGAGACTGAAATACCTTTCCCTCAGTCTTCCCATTGGCATTAGCTTTGGAAAACAGTCAGACCAACACACAGGGAGGTAGCATACCAGCAGTCATCCCTTATGCTAATAGGGGACTAAGTTTTCTTCAACGAGTCCAATGCACCATCAGTAACACAAGATAAATCTGCTTTCCAGTGCTTTTTGGCTCTTCCCTCTCCAACCACAGTGGCTGAATAGGTGGTTGAATGACTTACTCTTTATCCCTGAAAATAGAAATAAATCTTCCATATGTATGCATTTGTGTAATCTTCATTTTAGAACCCTGCCTGAAAGCTAACTCTATCAACCTTGAAGTGTTTAAGAAAATAATTTCTAGTATGTATTTGAAGCCACCCCACTCCTATTCACTGGGGTGTTGCAGACAACAGCTCTGATGTCATACTTTGACTGGATTGCATGTTTTATGAGTTCAATAAGAATCACTATTTTGTGTGCTTGACATTAGGCTCTTGGTTAGTTCATGAGGCAATCTCTTTGTTGGGGGAAATTGTGATCTTAGTCCCCTGCTAGTGATACCTGTTGAACATCATTGGATGTAAACATCACTGCTTAAAAAGGACAGCACAGAGGGGGAACCCTTTCTTTCCCCTCCCGGCAATTTTTGTACACATTCTGCTTAGCCCTTTTTCTTGAAAGACCAAGAAATGAAGTCTACATGGCACACAGCCATACACTGCATTACTTATACAGGGTCATCCTTAGGGTCCTGTGTTTATGAAGTCCCTATTGGCCCAACCCAGCCTAATATAGAATTATAGAATGTGTAAGGTTGAAAGGGACATTTAGAGGTCATCTAGTCCAACCCCTCGCAGTGAGCAGGGACATCTTCAATAGATCAGGTTGCTCAGAGCCCGAACAAGCCTGACATTGATGTCTCCAGGGGTGGGGCCTCCACTGCTTCTCTGGGCAACTTGTTCCAGTGATCCACCACCCTCATATTGAAGAACTTTTTACTAATATCCAACCCAACTCTCCCCTTTTTGAGTTTAAAACCATTACCCCTTGTCTTATCGCTCCATTCCCTCATTAACAGTTCTTCCCCAGCTTTCTTTTAGGTACCTTTCAGGGTCTGGAAGGCCACTATAAGGTCCCCCTGCAGCCTTCTCTTCTCCAGGCTGAACAAGCCCAACTCTCTCAGCCTGTCTTCATAGAGAGGTGCTCCAGCCCTTGGATCATTTTTGTGGCCCTCCTCTGGACATGCTCCAACAGGTCCATGTCCTTTTTGTCTTGAGGGCTCCAGAGCTGGACACAGTACTCCAGGTGAGGTCTCCCCAGAGCAAAGTAGAGGGGCAGAATCACTGCTCTTGATCTGCTGGCCACACTTCTTTTGATGCAGCTCAGGATGCTGTTGGCCTTCTGGGCTGCAGATGCACATTGGAAGCTCATGTCCAGCTTTTCACCCACAAGTCCCCCCAAGTCCTTTTCCTCAGGGCAACTCTCACGCACATCATCTCCTGACCTGTATGGAAAAACAGGAGTTATCCTGATCCAGGGGCAGGACCCCGTGCTTCACTTTGTTGAATTTCTTGAGGTTCACCTGGGCCCAATTCTCCAGCATGTCCAGGTCCCTCTGGATGGCATCTTGTCCCTCCAGCACATTAACTTCACCACTCAGCTTGGTTTGATCAGCAGATTTGCTGAGGGTGCACTCATTGCAACTGTCAATGTCATTAATAAAGATATTGAACAGCACCAGTCCAGGCACAGACCCTTGAGGAACTCTATTTGTCACCATCTTCCATCTGGACTTGGAGCCATTGACAGCAAACATACCTCCCTTTGAGTTATCTATGGGTAGAATACATGTGCGAGCAGCTGATGGAGCCTGGTCCTTCTGCTGAGTGAGGACAAGGTTTATAGATCTTATCATGCTCCAAGGCAACCTGTGATGGAGCTCAGCCTGGGCAGGATCTGCTCCTCCAGGTGAGGACATGGAAGAAACACAACAGCAGGAATGTTTTTAAAGCTATCCAATTAATATTAAACTCCCAAGCAGGGATGCCAACAGTGTGAGGATGTAGCTCTCCCACATGCCAGGGCAAACAGGTCATGAAGCCTATCATTTTGTTGGTAGGACAAGGGAAAATGTTGAAATCAAAAGGCCCATTTCCCCATGTGCTGTAGCTCTCTGTGACACCGTACTTCACCCAAAGTGCAGGTAGGGGACCTGTGACATCTGCGTCTCACAAGAGGCAAACTCTTCTGTCTGCTGAAGATAAATTCTTACCATATCTCAGCATCTACCAACACAACCCTACCTGCTTGTCCCAGGAACACACACACTCACACAGAACATCTTCCCTTCGAGCTTCTGCATTTCCCAATCATGTCTGCGCCGCGGACCATCACAAAGCTCCCTTTACACCCCACTGTAATCTGATTCGCAGGTCACAGATAGGTCTAGATTTGATCTCTTCCCTCTCCCTCAGTCTTATCAGCATGACATATAGTCATGTCAGGAGTGTAGGTGTAAGACAGCAACAGAAAGAAGGAAAACAATGGTGAAACGCAGCATGAATACTCACTTTGCATGTCTGTTCCCTTTTCTTGAACCTCTTCGGTATTTTTAAGATGTAGAAAGAGGGATCCAGCATGCCACCTGAAATTGCAGATGACCCTGTAGCACCACAAAGGTTCCTTTCTGTTTCAGCATACTTCTGCTTCTGCAGAGTTAGGTATGGCACAGAGATGAAAATGTCCTAGATGAGCCTAGTTGGAGCCAAGAATGCTGGACACTTAAAAGCAATTTCCCATCACTATTTCACACCTAATCAGCCCAGGGCTGTGTGTGAACTATGTAAATGTTGTTAATGGCAGTTAGCTGATCCAGCTGCAAACAGACTGGCTGCTACTGCTTGAGCTAAAGCAATGTGGTGTAGCTGCTAAGACAGATCACTTATCATTGACCTGGTATAGACATCACAGGATGTGGACACCACATATTCTTTTCCCTTCACTCTGACATGTCCTTGGTTGACTGTCCCTCATCTGCACTTATGGTGATCTATAGATCTTTAAAGTTAAAATTTGGCTTTTTGTAAGGGATCACCCTAGTACCTGCCTCATGATAAAACAGTCTCTTGCCTACTGGTAGATGGGAGCTATAACTTGGGTCCGTGCGACTTAGTTCTATAGGTTACTATGAATAATTTAAGGAGAAAAGAAAAAGAGCGATGGTTGGAAAATAGAGGTCTAAATCCAGTTTAGCATAGGGGTGGGAGAAAGTAGAGAGGAAGAAAGGATTGTAATTTAGGATGTAGTTCCATCCCTGTTTAACATTTATTTTTTTTAATTGAGACCACAGGCTATGTATTGAGAGGATGAGCTTCTGAGAATGCTTATCTTCTTCACAAGCTATTGAAGAAGGCTCTTTCTAACTAAGTGACTATGCTAGGAGGTTTCTGGGAAGTAAAGAGCATACAAAGTTAGACACATCTAAACAGTGGCCAAAAAATTGATATGTTGATTGAGTAGCTGCTTGAGATCCACTCTCAATGTGGTACCTGTAAAAATAAAGGTCAGCCTGGAATTACTGGTGATGGATTTCTTCATTTTTAGATTGGCATCGGTGCTTTCTCCTACCAAATGCATATAGAATAAGTCCCATCAACCCAATGTTGAAAATGTATTAAGGAAAAAAAAACCCAAACAAATAAACAAATCAAAAACAAAACCAAGAAAGAAGAGTACCACAGTCAAAGTGTCTTGGCTACTGAATTGTCAGATAGACTGAAGTGCAAGTTTTCTGAGCTATTGACAAGTTTGAGAAAGACTGACTGAATTTTTAAGACAATTTCTCATGAAAGAGATATTGCTCTGCATGTGTTTACTCTCTGATTTTCATTTAATAGCTTGGAATGATATCTGCTGTAGGCTTAATAATAAATGGAGACAAATATGACCATTCAGTGCATGATTTTTTTTAAACCATACAAAGACTGTTGAAAAAAATAGATACAGCTCGATGATTCATTTCACTTGAATACCTTTTTGATAAGTGACTATACTCTAAAGAGTATAGAATTTTACATCCAAACTTTACTTTGACTGCCTGTTCCTATAGGAAGTTTGTCAAATATATCTGTAAAAAGTCACTTTTCTCCCTAACCACTTGTTCGGATAACCATAGTGCCAAGATTGGAGCAGACTATGCAATAGTTTAAATCTTCTATCTTTAGGCATTTTTCCTAAATATTGTGTCCCATCATCCTTATGATTTGGTGGCCTTGCCTGTGGCAGGGAGGTTGGAACTTTATGATCCTTGGGGTCCCTTCCAACCCAGACCATTCTATGATTCTATGAATCTATGATTCTATGATTTCTTAAATATATCTTAAAGAAGTTGCTACTTTTCCGCACCTTTCATTACTTTTTTTTTGCCAGGTTGTCCCAGGCATCATTTTTCAAAGCTGTCCTTTGGCTTCTATCATAAGACACAACCCTTCCTTCCTCTCTTAAATGGCACCATATGACTCCTTTTTGCACTCCGTGCAAATTTTACACTAGCTGATGTCCACCTCTAAAAGGCTGAAGAGCCATTTTTGTCTTGCAGATGAAATAGAGTGAAACCAAAATGAGACCTTCTCTAAACATTCATTTTAAAAGTCTTCAACGTCTATCGCTATACGCATTAACCTCATATCTTCCAGTCCTAACACCATAGCTTCTCCAGTGATGAGTTCCTTCCTCTCTTTCTCTAGGTGGCTCTTGGTCTATGGTAGAGCAAGCAGTCCTGACTGTTCCTCCTTTACCTCTTTCTAGCTCCCAGTTGAACTCTAAGGGGCAGGAAGCCAACACCTGGCTGCAGTATGGACTCCTTATAACCATAAACCTTTTGCATGCACTAGAGCAGCTCTCAGGCTAGTTTAGTTTGGCAGAGTTTCCAAACCAAGGAGTAATACCAAGTTTATTTTCACACACAGAATGCTCTGGCTTGTGTACATGAGGTTTATCAGCAGTCCCCCAAAACCTGCCTTGAAGTAATTTTATAGAGTTCTTTAATGACAAAGTGAACGAGGAGGATAGTGCTAGTTCAACACACTGGCTTTCAACTTTTCTGACCTGTCAATGACTTAGATGGTTTTATTTTTGGCAGATGCTCAGGGTCTACAGAGTGAATTTAAACATAGTGGCAACAGAAATGGCACAAGATTCCCTGCTTCCCCAGGCAAGGCTCCAGAAACTCTATGAGTCTGTCATCAAACATAGTGCCCATCCATCAAGAACTGTAAAAGTCATCAAAGGAAGATGTTGCCTCCTGCAGTCACTTTCAGATCAACTTTCTTATAAATCCTTTATAGATTTCCTAGACAGCCATTGACTCCCAGGATACTCTAGGCCAGCACTTATTTTCCAAAGGGACACAAAACCAGCGGTGGCATGAAATATCAACTCACAGACAGGATCATTGAAACATTACAGAAAGGAAACTGATGAAAATATAAGTTCATATTACCAACATGTAGTAGTGAACTCATCATAGGTTGGAGAAAGATCCAAGGATTGACGTATGATTTTTAAGGGAACTTTTACTTCTGTTTGTGCAATTAACTCGTTACCTTTGAGAAAGAGAGCATACATTTGATTCAGATTCTTTATTTTTAATAAAAGTAATCTATCCAATTTTGGGTGGTAAGATGTACCACGATGTCTGAAACAGCGTATATACTTAAATGTGCATGGCTACATAATAGATTCACAGATTTCAAGGTCCAGATGAACTGGTGTGACCTACTTTACTGATCTGCTACTTCTCATGGACCTTACTCATTTTTTATACTGAACTATAGTTATAATTTTGGATTCTGGGGGGTATTCTAAGATTACAAGATCTGTTTTCATTCTAAGTGAGGATGAGAAGATTAGTTCTTCTTTCTTTAACTTAATGGAAATGCATCTGTCAAAATGTTTTTGTTCAACATTTTTTACAAAAAATGAAATATTTCAGCATTCCTTGAAACTGGAATGTTTCACTTGGATTCATTGATCTGACCGGAAGTATTTTATTTGACATTGGTTCAACAGTAATCGGCTTTTATTTTTTTTTTACTGCGGCACATTGCCACTTGGAAGCTGTAGTCCCAAGCCTGCTGGTGCCATTATCACCTTTGATACAGGTTTTATAGCTGGGTTGTCCTTTGTTTGTGTCCTTCCTATAATTCCATAGGGGTACTGTATGATCTCTGCCCTTGGACATTTTAAAAATTGAACAGAGTTTGTTCCTACCTTATAGTTAGCCTCAAAAAGGAGTTAACCTTTGAAAAGGTGCTTGGACAAGAGACCTCTTGAGGTCCCTTCCAGCATAAACTTTCCCATGATTCTGCAGTTAAAAGTCTATTTAAGAGGACTGGAGTTGCTCTTTTTACAGATCTGATAAATCCAGTTTTCAAGTCTTGTGTCCCACATTTAACCTCTGCTGAGAGCTTTCCTGTGAGCAGATCCTTCTTGTGCTATGCTGCCACTTCCTAGTTGTACTTGTTCTATATTTGCATTTGAATGCATAAGTCAGGGTTCAGCTATGAGTACTTCAGATACGTTCCCCACAGCTTCTATTATGTTGACACAAAATGGTTTCTTTTAACCATAAAACACATGCAAGCTGTGCATGTTCAGAGTGATGGAATCCCATTCTTCTCTGATTTCTCTTTCTATGCTCTCTCCCTCTATTTCCTCCTTTCCCCATGGTCATCTAGGTGCTGCAGTAGGGTCTAGGAAAAGAGCAATCCTGTAACTTCCTGTACTGCTGACGCCAAGATTGGACCAAGGACTCTTGGAAGAATGTGGCTAGAAGATGTCGATCCAGAATTTTCCTTCTGGAGAGTTTCCCAAAGTAATTCCATCTAACGGAACAAAAGCTCCAGAAAAGTACTGTGTTTCTTATAATACAGACATTTTAATGTCTTGCCAATGCCTAATAAATGGCAATGTATTCACACTGTCAAGGTTGTAAACTTAATAAATTACATTTAATACTGATATAAATACAGAAAACCACACTGAAAATAGACAAGTAAAGTAACCATGTCTTGTATAGGAGTAAAAATGCCAGTATGGGATTTCGCCCAAGCCCGCGTGTAGATATCTGTATATACAAGTGAATGTTACCAATTAGCTGACTAGTTCTGTATTATTCAATCAAAACTCACCCGCAAAAACTAAAAAAAAAAAGAATTAAAAAAAAAGGAGGGGGAAGAAATTTTTCATGTCAGGAACATTGGGTTCTGTTTTACAACTTGCCATTCAAAAGTCAAACCTAAAGCCTTAACACTGACTAATGATTTACACAATCTCATTCTTTTCAGCTTCAGTATGCTGACTTGTACTGCAGAAATAACACGGGGATGAAAAGTACTTCAGGTTAATTCTGACAGCAACAAAAAGGTAACACCCTTAGACAGTGCTTTGAGGGAGTCAAAACTGAGAGACTGCCTAAGACTTCCACCTCCTGGCTCCAGAGACTGAGTTCCAGGGACTGATCCTCTATCATTTTGCAGTGCACATGCAAAACAGATAAAAGTGGCTGATAAGAATATCTACTGATCTGCCCAGCTGTTTACCTTCATGTTGGACACTCAACTTACACAGGCAGAGTCTCGTAGTTGAAAAATCTATTCATGTCTCAGACCTTTCAGACTGGACCAAGGAGATGAGTAAGATTTTTCATGCTGGAACATTCTGGCTCCTGGTTGTATATGTGGGGTGGTATTATCAATGTATACACAATTCTGCTCTTCAGTGACTCCTGCAGTCACAGGTAAAACTGCATTATCTGTTTTAATCGCTACTTTTGAGGCCAGACTGAATCTTTCCAAAGTTCAAGAAAGTCTTTTTGGTTGATTTCAACATGGATTGGATGAGACCTTTCACATTTATGAGCACAATTTTACGCTGTTAATGATACCTTGGCAAAGTGAGTACCTAGATCTGTTGTTACAGCCTGGGGATATTTTATACCTACTTTGCTCTTGTTTAAAACCTCCTAACAGCTGTGAGACCATAAAAATCAACTTCATCCCAAGTCAAAACTGAAACACTGAAACTTAGCAACAGCTGTATAAGGGAGTAGAAAATAGATCTTCCCCTTTGTCCTGAGACTTCATGACTACCAGTAACTCAGCATTTTCTCTGTCAAGGGCTTCCCCCTCCCTCTCACTGTGGAATTTCCTCCTTTTTTGGCTTTTGTCCAAGACTGGTCTTCTTACCTTCAGACTGAGATATAAGGTGCATTTATATGCTTTAGCTTTAGCCTCTTTTTAAATTATAATTTATTTTCCTTGGTATAAGGAATTTATGTTCTTCAATGCCACAAATAAACTTTTTCCTGCTGCAAAAAAAAATATGCTGCACTGTGGAGCCTGATCCATGTAGGATGATGTACAATCTTTCTCTCTGTCTGCCAAACAGATAGCCCAGATTCCCACTGAGCGAGACCTGTAGTCCCTGCAAACAATCAGCATGTGCAGGTTTGCCAAATAGAGATTCTTGTCCCTTTCTCCTGTTGTTCTTGCTCCTCCTTTTGTTTGAACTAATTTCTGGCTCATGTTACACTTATTGTCTCCCACACGATGTTTTAATAACCCTGACTATATAAAAAATTATGCCCTGATGAATGAGTGTATCAAGTCCCATTCTGTGGCTGATCTTTGGGGAACAGGAGTCTACTACTGTTTCAGACACTTTAGATCAAAGACTAGTATCTCTTAGTTTTCATACAGGAGGTTGGCTACTCCAGCTTTGGAGTACCTATTAACACCAAGAATGCAGGTCCACTCCTCCTACTCTGTTTGTGGAGCTGACACAGAAGATTAGTCTGTGACAAGGTTATTGCTTTCTGGCAAGTCACTTCAAAAGGCCTCTTTCCTTCCTTTGATTATAAAGGATGCTTAGAGTAGTAGCTTGGATGGAGACATTCACGAGATGTATCTCTTTACTCAAAGGAAGCCCAGCTATAAGTTCCTGGGCCTCAGTCAAACAGGAATCCAACTATTCATTTAAATTATCAGTTCTCTGGGGCTTCTTGCAATGAATCTCTGTTGCACACTGTTTGACACAGGTCTCATCCCAGTGTTGGCCTGCAGGCGCTGTCACACATGACAGAGCATGAAATTACTTCACACAAGTACTACAGATATAGGTGTCTTTCCATTCAGTGGACTTTCTGCCATCTTCTCATGAAAGCTGTCTAAGCATGTAATCAGAGTTGGGATTTTTTGCTTGATTGCAGCAATATGTCCATTTGTTGTTTTTCCTATTAACCTTCCAGGGATGGAGCAAAGAGATTAGGAAATGAGCTACATGAAAGAATTCTGGATGATATTCCCTATCAGATCTGGCTGTTCCTGAGGTATGTTAGAAATGAGCCTTTCAAACAGGGAGAGGGTTATTCATCACAGTCCCTTTAAACTTGGAATTTACAGGTCAAAATGAGTGTGTGTCTCTCTCTCTTTCTCCTTCAAAAGAGTATCTGAATAAAAGGGGGCATGTTGACCTTGGAAATTACCTCCTTCTGTTCCTGAAGGAGATGAGAGGCAGAAGGAAGAGGTTAGAAGTGCGAAGTGCTTTGGGGTTTGGATGTTGAACACTTCAGCCTTGTGTTCCAATGTATTTGTTAAACAACACAAGTGATGAAAAATAGCATTCTTCTGCTCACAACCCCTTTATCAGCCTTCACATCTGACAAGGACTGCGAATCATGATTAGCTTTCAACAATTAAATAGGAAAAAGGGTGACCTGATGACCCCCATGGTGCTTGAAGCCTTGCAAAGCATCCAAGACTTGGCTTGATGCTAACCACTGCAGACAACAGCATCTGTACAGAAGGGTCATGTCAAAAATAACCAAACTCAAATAAAGGCATTACTTCTAAGCAAATCTAATTAACAACAGGCCCTATTTCTTTCATTTTCCAACCTGCCTTACGATAAGCCTGTATTCAAATTCCAGACGAGCCAACAGAAAGACTTCTAGTAACTGGATATATGGATACTTTGGCATGTCTGGCAAACCAGACACTGACTACTGTGGCAAATATTGCCACTGGAAAACTTCACAGGTCTGAACCAGGCTAACCTGCCTCTGGATGGGTCAAAGGATAGGGACCCTCTTATTTTATTTCATTTTATTTCATTTAATTTCATTTAGTTTCATTTCATTTTAAGATATTCATAAATATTTCAAGTGTCACTCAACAAGGGTTAGTCTCCTGAGTGCTGTCATAGGCTCAGGTGAATACCTCAGATTTCACTGTCGGAAATGACCCGAACCGCCCATATTTAGGAACCTGAATCACAGAGTTTCCAACAACATAGATGTCTATGTGTAAACTCTGTGTGCTTGGCTGAGTTGTCTGCACTTTGGTGTCCAGTGAAATTTGGAATACCCGACGGCAACAGAAGCATTACCATTGGGCTCAGTGATGGAACACAGAAGCTAGAAGAGAACTACAAAGTTCTGCAACAGTAACTGGAGGTCATGAGTTATATCCTGGTGACCACACCTAGAGCTAGACACCTCTGTGTGCAGAACTGGATTGAGCCCAATGTGTGAGCTCCTGTTGCAGTCAGGAAAGAACCTACTCCATACATAAATGTACTCAGGGATATGGTTTAGTGGTGGTTTTGGCAGCTTAGGGTGGACATAATCTAAAGACTCCCTTCCAGCCAAGGTCATTCTATGATTCTATAGCTAGGGGCTGATGAATTCATCCCTAATTAAAGGTTACAGCAACAGTCAGTACTACATGTCTTGTATTTTATGCAGTATAATATGTGTTCTTTTTGTAAAAAGAGGAAGACATGGTTAGAGATATGGGCACTGGTACTATTTTTCTCCTGTCATTAAAGCTCCTGTTGATTTTCAACCTCTTGTGCTTCTACAAATATTCTCAACCCTCATTGTTGGGTTATGACTGCACTGTGTCTACTACAAGGGTGACAACCAGGCACAAGGGACCTGAATGTTGAGGTGCAGAAGGTATGTGCCACGGTGCCAGTTCCACTGGTAAAGTCGTACGAACGACCAAGGCAAACACTGAAATAAGAAATATGAAATCCCATTGAGTCGGGCTGACATATTTCAGTCTGACTTCAAAGCACACTATGCACCTAGTAAACTGTGGAACTATCTGGAGGTATTTTATAATACAATCCTGAAAACCAGCTGGGTGGAATTACCTCAGTTGTAATACTAAATAAAGAGGACAGTTCCCAGGACTGCGGTGAACAGTTTAATTGTCAGCGTGAACAAATTAAGTTGTCCAATGGATTACTAGCACAGAGGTAGAATAGGTGTCAATAAATATTTGCAGACAAAGGCAAGGAGTGACAGCAAAAGGAGTTAAAAAACCTGAGAAGAGAGTGAGTGAAACATCCCAATGTTGAGATCTTTTTATTACATGCAATTTACCATCAGACATTGGCATTCAGGGCCTAAAAAATTGGAAGAGCTGTTGAGGATACTTCAATAGATCACTAAAAGTTCAGACATTTAAGAGTAAGTTTCTAGCCTCAAAGGAGAAACATTGAAATATTTTCAATATATTTTATAAAAATATTTAATGGATTTAATTTTCTATGCTCCTTTAACAAGACTGGATTTTGAGTTGGTTTTCCATTTACAACTGAATAAAACTTAAACCAAGTTTTAGCAATTTCTGTGTCATTGTATATTCCGTCATTTGTTTTTCCCTTTTCTGTTGTGAGCAAATGAAGCATGGTTGTGGTTTTCAAAACAAAAAAAAGAAAACAAATGCTGTGTTTCTGTATGGATAGGTTTTAGAATCCAGATCTAATGTCAGCCTGCATCTTCTCTGGGCTCCTATAAATTGTATCACTTTCCTTTGAGAGCTACAGATGTTCTGTAGGGTAGTGCCTTCCCCTGACATATCAGTAAGAGTGGAAGCATATAAAACCTGTCTGCAGCTGTCATAGAATCATAGAATCATAGAATGCTTTAAGTTGGAAGGGACCTCAAAGCCCATCTAGTTCCAACCCTCCTGCCATGGGTGCAGACACCTTTCATCAGACAGAGTGCCCAGAGCCCCATTCAACATAGCCTTGAACCCTGACAGGGACTGAGCTTCCACAGCCTCTCTGGGCAACCTGTTCTGGCTTTGGGGTTTTTTTTAAACCTTTACCTACTGACTAGCAACCTGGTGACATTTATTTCCTTTTTAAGCCAGGCTAGGATAGCCTAAGGCATTACATGAACAGAAGACACATAGTCAGATAAGCATCCATTTAGCTAAATCCACATTAGATGCAGACTGCTCTGGAGCCTCAAAGCAATTCTAAAATAACCCAAGCAGGAATCAGTCAGAGCAACCTAGCCAAGGATCTTTGCAACTCAGGATGTTAAAGTGTGTACAGATGGAAAAAAGTAGAAGAAACTCAGACAATGTAGAGTTACTTTTCCCCACCACACCCTCCCAGCTTTCAGCAATCGACTTTATAGACTTCCTCAGAAAATCGTGTTTATGCCTCAGCTGGATTTCTCCCCTGTGATGGGGCCTAACCTGGTTTCAGTGCATTTCTGTTATTTTTCTTTCAGAACATCTGGAAGCAACAAGTCTCTTGCTCTTTTCAGAGGAGCGTGAAAAAGGGTTGCCTTTTGCATCCTGATCACACTGGCCACTGCTAACCTGCTAGTCCTGATGTGCCAAAAAGTATTTCAGAATTCACTTGATTTATACCCCAGTCTGTAATCCTGATCCACCTCTGTTTCCTTGGCCTGGAATAAAAGTGTATTTCATTGGCATTTACACAGGGTTTTTTGAGTGAGTGAAACTTATGAACTACAGATCTCTGATTTTAACAGACTTTTTTATTAAAGAAAAGACAATTCCAGCTGCTTCATAAGTGACAAAACCTCAGAAAATAAGTGTGACCAAAATAATCATCATTAGATTAGTTTAGAAAACTTTTCTCAACTAGCCCAAAGGTAATTAAGAGGTATCAGTTTTACAAGGTAAGACTCCAATTTGACTGTAGAATTCTGCCCACATGAACTCACAGGGATGCTTGACCAACATGTCAGTTCAAGCTAAATAACACCTGAAATTATGTCTATGTCTCACATTGCACACAGAAATTACCTCCCCAGGGAAACATCCAGCCCCCTGGGACAAACAGGAGTTTTTTCCAAGAAGAATTACATAGAATTTATCTGATTAAATATGAGCATCTGCAATGAAGATGTGGTTTATACCTGAACCTCTAGTTTATATTTGGAGGATAGTGAAGCAAGCCAGTCAAGGCAATCTAGGGTGCAATTTGTCTCTTCACAAAACTTGTATTATTATTTTATTTCAAATCTTCTCAGTAAAAAACCCTTTTTTTTTCTTCCAGTGCCTATAAGGAAGTTCAGGACCCCTAGCTCTGCTGTAAGAACCCACCTTGCAGACAGCACAAGCAGGATTTTACCTGGATTACCACCTCAGTTGACCCTTTTGGATCTAGAAGTTCTTTCCCTTTTAGAACCAGCATTTTTACAGAGTAATTATGGGTGATTTGTGAATGGATCTCCAGCAAAAGCAAAGTGATCCCTCCTCCACCCCTTCTTTCCAGGATCCTTCTAGCAAAGATATCATAAGGAAATGGAAGAACTGAAAGCCACATACCAGGGACCATCTGATTGCTCCTTGGTCAGAAAAATCAGACAAGTAATTCAGTTCCATCTTTATAGTTGTCTTCCATACTTGCTTATGAGGGTGTTCATGAGGGCCTGCTCCAGAATCACAGAATCACAGTGTTTGGCAGGGACCTCTGGAGATCATCCAGTCCAAACCCCCTGCCAGAGCAAGGTCACCTAGACCAGGCTGCACAGGACAGCATCCAGGTGAATTTTGAATGTCTCCACAGATGAAGACTCCACAACGTCTCTGGGCAGTCTGTTGCAGTACTCTGCCACCCTTACAGTAAAGTTCCTCCTCCTGTTTAGATGGAACTTCCTATATTCAAGTTTCTGCCTTTTGTAGATTGACTCGTTCAAAGCTCTTCCATAAATCCTGGACTTTATTTTGCCATGGGAAAAAGAGTTATTTCATGTATTGCCTTTTTCTTCCCAGCAAGCTCTCTGGCAAGCAGCTTTTATCCCTCAGGCGCTGATCCCCAACAAGCCTTTGTACAATTAGCAGTGGGGTAGTAGAAGAAGCCTGCCATGGTTTCTTCACAATTTAGTACTGTGGCCTGGGATTTAAAGAGTCAACTTCTAATGCCTATTACTTAATCAGCTTTTCAAAGAGCCAGGCAGTTGTTTCAGGATGCAAGATGAATGTCTGGCATATATCTAACTACAAACTTCAGGGAAAAAACAACCTGATTCAAATAATCCTAGAGAAATACACTGTAACATTATATGGTAATATTTTATGTAGTAAAACTACTGCAACTGGAGACTGAATTTTCTATCAGTTGGTGGCTTCTTACCAATTTTCTTCCCACATCTTTAATCAAAAGACCTAGATATTCTACTCCATATTAAATTCTAGCCCCTGCGGATATTTTCTTGATTAAGCAAAAACATTTTTAGCTCAGCACTTGGCAAAGAAAAAATCATCTGAAGCTATCGATCACAGAAAGCTGAACAGGTTAGAAAAATGTTTGGACAAAGGGAAAATGCAATAATAATAATAAATTGCATCTGGGTTGATAACCGCCTTGCCAACATCTTCAGCCATCTGGAATCGGAAATGGCAAAGATATGAAGCTCTGTTACTAAAGTTTAAAGCAAAAATAATGTACAATAAATACTGAAAATATGATTTTGTGATCAATGTACCTTTTTTTAGAAATCAGAGCCTAAGCAGTGCCTGTAAAAACATATTTACAAATTTTTCTGTAGAAGAAGCTAATGCTCTTGTCCATGTCATAGGCCATGGAAAAAGGGTCAAATTTGAGATGGCAGATCACAGAATCCTTGAATGATTTGGGTTGGAAGGAACATCTAACCCCCTGCCATAGGCAGGGACACACTCCACTAGCCCAGGGTACTCAAAACCCTATCCAACCTGGCCTTGAACCCTGCTAGGGATCCTGGGGGACCCACAGTTTCTCAGGGCAGCCTACGCCAGGGCTTCACCACCCTCCCTGGAAAGATAATCTCAATCTACCTTTTTCCAATTTAAAGGTATTACCCCTTGTCCTATCACTGCATGCCATTATAAACAGTCCCTCTCCATGGAAACATTTGGAACATACATGGTGGCGTGTTACAGCTTCCAAACATCTCCTAGCAGGACTTTGTCTTCTGCATAAAGCTCCTTTATCAGGGTCTGGGAATGCTTCACAGAGCTGGGATCTTCCTACTCACCTTCCAGGAACAGAGAAAGGTAAGACAGAAGTAAATTTTATGAGTCTCATATTTAGTATAGAAGACTTGGCATCTCCAACCTACCCAAAAAATGGATGTTGCACTGGTATGCTATCTTTTATGCCCTAGGTCAGCAACACTCTGAGGCAAATCAATGGCACAATGATGTTAGCAGAATTTAAACATGCTGTAAACTGCTGCCTGGTTTCATTTAGGCTCTAAGTATAATAACTTGTAAAGCCCTTTCATCAGGACAGGTTTATTATCTGCCAAAAAATTGGGAAGAAAATAAAAAAACCCAAAACAAACCAGGTAATAGAACAGGGAACCACTCCCTAAAGAGTGTTTCCCTTTCCACTCACTGTCCAGGGAAGAAACATTTTATTCTCTCCCATCTACTTCCCCATTTGTTGATCCACGTTTCTGTGCCTATCATCCACCAATTTGAGCAAAGCTGGAACCATCTGGGATCAGTTAACTTCCCTGTTCCGCTGCAGGTTCACACACATGGTTATATTCAAGCACACACTTAAGTGTTTTCCCTGAACGGTGGTTGTGACCTCTAACACTTGATCTTACATGCTGGACAATTGGAGATGCCATTCACCTTGACAATAGCATTGGATTTCTAAGAACTACTGGGAAGATGTCTTTTCATTCTACCAAGGGATCGCCAGCTAGTTCAGACTCCTGGAAGGCAGAATAGCCCACCACTTAGGGCACCTGACCACAGACAAACTAAAGTAAATCCAAAACGGACTTCATTTTTAAGTCCATGTTTTAGCTGGTTAATTGATGTAACAGTTTGATTTCAAATGTTTAACCCAAAAAAGAAAAGGAAATAGCACTGGTAATCCACTGTGCAGCTTATGGATCTGTATGTACATCCATGAAGATGTAATTAGCACCAGTGTACATGATAACAAGAAACTGCATCTAAAATCCAAAGGTTTGGTGAGAAGTTCAGTAACTACTGCAAATGCTCAGATGCTTTTTTTGCCCTTTCCTCAATTTAAATCTATTTATTTTTGGAGTCTTGAGAAGCCTGGTCTAGTGAGAGGTATCCCTGCCCATGGCAGGGCAGTTAGAATTTGATGATCTTTAAGGTCTTTTTCAACCCTAGCCATTCCATGATTCTATGATCTGTACATGTGGAACACCATTATTGCCACATGTAAGAGCAAGTGTGCTGAAGTGTCAATAGCCAGGCATAAGTGTGCAAAAATATGTTTGGCATGGTTGTTCTAAATTCTTTACATTTTAAAACCAATTTACTCATGATACATTGCCACTACTGCCAGGAACAACTAACCTCTGAGGTGAAAACGCCTGGTCTAATTTTATGGTCAATGTCTTTTCATTTTAAATCCCATTTCGTTTAATTGAAAACATGTCCCTCTTCAGCTAAATGAACTCTCCATAATGGGCAAACATGCAAAAAGTAATAATAAATTATTAACATCACTATTATTATTTTGGTTTTGCGGCGCTAATTACGTCATGCCTGTTCTCATCATGATATCTGATCAAAAATTTGCCCTAAGGTGACCAAGAATAATTTGGACTGTTTCTCTAACACTGATTAGGAAGCCTGGAAGAGGGTGTAGATAATGATTGCCTAAGCAAGAGGTATATACTGAAACAGAGATAGTGTTCATGTTGGCAATGTGTCCCATGGGCTGAATTTGGCCTGCCAGAACAATTCTTGCAGCTCTGACTGGACCCCTGGCACTTCTTTATCTATCTTCTTCAGCACATGCCCACAAGTGCATTTGCTGCAGGACCTGACAAAGCAGAGGCTGGTGCTATTCCAGGAGTGCACATCCATGTACATGATGGGCATGACACGTCTTGCACTATCACCAAAACCACACTTTTTACACCTCTAGCAATATTTGCACCTGAATGGACATCCTTCCAGACACATGGAGGGACAGGGATGGAGGAGTGCTGCATGTCTCTGTAAAAGCTAGGACAGACTGCAGTTGGGATTCACCTTCCCCCAACCAAGGCTGAAATGAGTTTAAAAGTTGCTTACCTTCCCCATCCTAAAAGAGTTACACAAAACAGATCAGCTGAATAATACCCAAAAGGGCCAATTCCTCTCCTTTAACTAGAAGGAGAAGCCAGGAAGACGTTTTAAGATGTCAATACATACAATACAGACACATGCATGTCTTTAGTCCACTACTTCCCACTGTACTGAGTAGCACAATAACTATTACATTAGAAAACTAAACATTGTCAAGTTGTTTGTATAACTTTAAGACAAGAAGTGGTGTGAGGGATGCTTTGAAAGATAAATACAGCACCTTTGAAGTTGTTTGCAAGCAGCTCCTCCTGTAACATAGACAGCATGGCAGAAAATATACAAAGCAGTACATGAAAATGTGTCCAGAAAGCAAGGAGTACTCTCATGACACTAAATTAAGTATAATACCAACTCTGCACAAACATGCATATGAAACCAAAATTTCTTTCCTGATTATACACGATGTTGATTGTAACCAAAAACCTCTTAAAAAATCAGATCAATTGAAGTTAGCACAGGAGAATGGGAACAGTGAAACAACTGGATGTTTAAAAAGACTTTTAAGAAGAACAGTGTATACTTCTACATTTTCTGCCCATGCCAGGGTTTAAAGAGAAAATATGTATTACTTTTTGTCTGGAGAACACACAGTACTTTACAAAACTTTGGCTTAATCTTTAGCTCCTCTAAGTCAACATTGCCCCCCTCATAACAAGTGCCTGTAATGTTAATTGACACCAGCTGAAAAGCCAGTCCTTTGGGTATAGCTCTTCTGAGATTCACTTTGCTGTTGTAGTTCAAAAGCAAGAAGGTTAGCATGTGATGTTGATTTTTCCACAGAAAACACTGATTTTTGGTAAAAGCTCATTCAGCTGAAAAATTAAAGCTTTTGGCTAAAGCCTGAAAATACCCATTTGGAAAATGTGTAACAGTTTCTCATTGGACTGTAATACCAATACTTTCACTTACCTGGGCAGCAAATACCTCATATTTCATCTCTCTGAGAACATCTTAAGATCACTTGGCACTGTGGCATCATGGGAGATGTAGTCTAACTAAAACTTCTGGCCCAGACCAGAGAAGGGGGACCAAAAATACAATTCCCACAAGGTCCTACTGTGCTTTGTTCTTTGGAACATTTGTGGTATTCGGGTATTTCCTTTTACTGCAAATATTGAAGTATGCCATGGAAAGCAAACACTTTTTGGAAGGATGAAAAAGTTCTTTTGCCAAGAATCTTAATATTCTATCAGAAAGTAGTTTGAGTGGAAACATTTCAACCAAGCTCCACAGAGACTTTTTGAAGAAGATGCTGTGGAGAGCACTGCTTAGCTGATGGTGAGTATTGAGTTGCCATCCAAACAAAGAAAGATGCTGTGACAGTAGATGCCTCTACGAGCATTTTTAAAAAAATATTTATTATATTGCAGATCAGAAGCTGAAGGTTAAAAAGAGGTCTGTCTAATGTTCTTTCAGCCTTTCTAGAGTCATATCTGCCATGGAAGGTCAACCTGCTCCAGTATTATTGCTGTATATGAGTCAGGGTGTTAGGTATATTAATGATGACCAAAGATGGTCAATCTGTCCTTAATCCTTAAATGAAGATGATGCAAATCACTTGCAGCACTGCTGAAAATGCACGGCACCTCCTAGACCATCCTTCACTCCACTCAAACTTATGGTTTACTTCAGGTGTTTCTCAGATTAAACTGCATTACACATCACAGTCATCATGACAGAGCAAGTGTATTGCTTTAGGAAAAAAAAAAAACCAAAACTAAAAACTACAGTGGATCCTATTTTCTTTGTGGAGCTCCTGGTCATTTCTTTTATATAAATGAGTGATTACTAGAATATCACTGAGAAGCAAGAACACTGAAAAATCACCATTCCTGCATTTCCCTGTGTTCCTTCAATGATGAAGATGAGAAATAAGGTGTGGCACATCATTTTACTGCAAGAGCAAAAGGTGATGCTGGCAGTTGCTGAAAGGGATGTTTGAACATGATTCATGACAAAGTAAACAAACTTTCTGTGTAAGAATAGCTCAAAAACACGGTGCTGATCACACTGAGAGGACCAGAACCAGGTTTTCTATTGTCACCCAGAAAATGGTGTTTCTACCCTCATGATACCCTCTGGAACTACCGTTACATGGTTCAGGTGAGTAGTGGCATAGATCCTCTCCTACTTGGGCTTTCCATATTCTCCATGTGTTTTCCAGCCACAATGACATTACAGTGTTGTGGCAGGACAAGATGTTTTGGCAGTTAAGGGATCAAGAAGCCTCTCGCCTTAGAAACTGGTACACTGTGACTTACACCAATTCTGTACAGGGTGATTGAAGCACTCTCTGTGCAGTGGGAACATCTGCAAGCACATTAAATATGCCTATATTAACATCAACATCAGTTTATCTCACTTTCTCATAAGGACATCCACTGATGTAAATCCCACATCCTTTGGAGGAAACTGATTCTAATGTTTCCCACTCTTCAGCAGCAGAAAGACCCCTTCAGTATCTCATGAGAGCACAACGTTCTCAAAGGGCCTGCGACTGGAAGAGCTCTGTCAAGGAGGGTGTGTTTCTTGGATACTTTCTCTGTCTGGGATGTAGAGAGAAGAGTATTTTTATTACAGCTTTTAAGTATTCTCTTTTTTCCAGTCCACATAGGATGCCTGGATATACAACCTACCTTCTACTTAGTAGAAAAAAACACACCCTCAAAATCAATAAGCACTAATTAATTTCCACTTCTTATAATGGTCAAGTAACTTGATTAAGGGTGACCACACTTTAGCCAGGGACTCTCTGGTTGCTTTTCACTCTGGCAGCAATTCGATCACAGCATGGAAAGCAGTCAACATGGATGGGCTGTATCGCCCCAGAACTACTCGAAAGCTTGCTGATTAGAGATGGACTGCAGCCATGTAGTTATAAAACATAAGATTACTTCTTCCAGGAAATATCCCAAGACAGAACAAACTGATCAGTCAGCACTTTCACTGTGATCTGAGGAAGAACAGTTCAGTCTTTCCCTGTTTCCCTTCGACACTGACAGAGATTATAAAAAGCCGACAAGCTCCAGGATAAGAGATGAGGTCATGAACATCCTGTAAAGCCCTCTCTTGCTATTGTATCTAAACCACTGACACTCAGTGACTTCTTGGCGATGCCCAGCACCTGCCTCCTGTCGGTATCTAAAGAAGGCACATGATCTCTGACTGTCAAGGCTCTGTCAGCAGCATCCCACTGTTGCCCCTGGTTGTCAGGAAATGGCTCCCTCTCCCATGCCCAGCCAGGTTATTGTCCTCTGACCTCTTGTTTCCTGGATCAGAGGAGAAGACGTCAGAATGTTTGGGTGGGGAAGGGATTTAATGTTAAGCAAACCTAATCTAGAGTATAAACCTTGCTCCATTGGTTCAAAGAGCATGTCAGGGAGTGTTTGAGATACAGTGATAGCTCCAGGACAGACACAGACAGGCCTGGTGTACACATAGAGGAATTTTTTTCTCCTTTTTTTAATCACATGATGGGAAAAATCTAAGTCAGCTTCAAAATAGGATTTGCTTGAGGTGGTGGCACTGGTCACTGACTGCTGTCTTCCAGCAGAACAGCTCTGAGCTCACATCACTGATAGACAGTGGTCAGGGATCCTACATTGAATCTTCACACTTACCAAACTTAACTTCAGTGAGTCAGAGGCCCTTTTAAAACAAGCTGTAAAATTAGTTTGGTCTTGTAATTTTACAGAGATTAAAGGTGCTTGACTGGTACCTCACTGAGCATCCCAAGGAGCTTCATGGGTAAGGCTCCATGCCTTGAGCTAATCACAAGATCAGATTTAATGACCACAAGAGACTGAAAAGGATATCTGGGGACAACATATGCAATTATGAACTATATCAACCCATTTAATCTTTCAATTCCTATCTGCATTTGTCAAATTTCATTTTAAGACCACTGAGGACACTTGACCCCTCTGTTACCATTAAGTAATCTTTCCAAAATATTGCTCTTCTCCTATATGTACATTTTCTTCTCTTTTCTGACCTAAAATTTGTTCTATTCTATTAATTTCTTTGTATAGTTGTACCACCATCACATTTTAGTATACATAGCTTTCTGCATTCCTAATATTGACATCCCTCAGATACTTCTAGACTAAGCAAGAATAGGTATTGCAGTTTCCTCATCTGCAAAAGGCTCTTCATTTCCCTCATCAGCCTTATAGTCTTTATAACATTTATTGCAGTCTGAATGTATTCTTTGTGAATGGATGTGATCAGAATTAGATGTGTTGCTTTAAAGAATAAGAATTTTGTACAGTTTTATCTGTGCTTGTCTATTGTATCATCCAGCCTTATAAGTGAGTTTCCTTTTTCTTGCTGATATTAATCACATCATGTTCATTCTGCAACTGACAATTATATCCATATTTTTATCCTCCTCAGGTGCTTTCCATAAATGAGCTCCAAACCTGATGTAGAGTGCTCCCATTTGATGGCAGAAATGCAAAGTCATCAGCTTGCTTTAGTGCTTCCCACTGAGCCCTAAACCAAACCCTTTTAAGATATTCCACAAAAATCTTACAGGTTTATCCTTTCTTGTTAAAAAATAATGCCATATGGATACTTTCTATGCTTCACCCATAAACATAGTGCCTTTTTCAGTTCTTCTAATGCATGTGACGATTCTTCAGTTGTCCCCAACCACATAGCTCCCTTGATGCTACAGTGCTCCTTGGAATAATTCTTTATGGCTCACTGAAAGGAAGCAATAAAGTACATAGGAAAAAATCAACTCTGCTTTGCTGACCATACGATTCAAGCTGATGAGAACTCTGAGGAGGATCAAGAGTTGGAAGGGTGATTACAGAAACAAGGATGCTTTTACTTACAGGTGTTATGGTTAGGTTAAATGTTGGGAAAGAAAAATAAACCAGAGCAGTCCAGAGTAGCTCAAATTACCAAAGAAGGTAACACTTGACCAAAGGGCCTGTTATTTCCACATTTATCTTAATTAGACAAATGGACATATACATGTCATCAGGAATCTCAGTGAATTTTGAGTTTAATATTTACATATTTCCATCAATTGTGAAAAAACATATGAACAGCAAATAAATGTTCAGCACCCTGTCAAAACCAAAAAATGTTGTACCTGGAGTGGTTTGATATATTTCTGATGTTAGAACTTGCAGAGTTTCTAAAACAAGCTTGTTTTGGTTCTTTTCTTTTGGGAATAACATAGGTATAGTCAATCTGCTGGATAATGTAATTCAACATCCATCTAGCAATAATAACTCCCTGCAGGGGAAATGAAGTGTACACATAACAGCACTTACTCTTTCTGTTCTCTCCTTTGTGAACATGCTTTGATGTACCTTAAGGGAGAAGCATGCTCTGTACCAGAAGGGCATCTATTCCCTCTGGATATGATGGGAGCCATCTATCAGGTCAGCCTGAGTATATTTCCCAAGCCATCAGAACCCAAAAGATCAGCAAAGAGTCTCAAGGTTCACCAAAAAGGGTTGTCAGGCATTGGAACAGGCTGCCCAGGGAAGTGGTAGAGTCACCATCCCTGGAGGTATTTAAGAGACATGTTGGTGCTCATGGACGTAGTTTATTACTGGGCTTGGCAGTCCTGGTTTAACAGTTGGACTTGGTGATTTTAAAGTCTTTTTCAACCCAAATGATTCTGTGATTCTAAGCTCATTGTGAATATGTTTACAGTCATTAATTTTCCATTTGCTGTTTTCTGGTTTCTTTGTATTTTTAATGCTAAATGCAAAGGAACAGAAGACACAAAGCACTGCAAAAGGGAGTCCTTGTGATGAACTTTTCAATGCCTGAGTAGTCTTTTCTGGGTTATATTCACTTACCTTAATTTCAGATCTCTGGCAGTCTAAACTGTATCTAAAACACAGCCAATCATCCTAGACTCCTAATTAAAATTATTGGAGGGAAAAAGGCACTTCCAGAGAGCAACGTGTTGAATTTATGGTAGAATTGTCCTCATTTGTTTCCCTGCATTGACTTTGAAGGAGGCTTGGGGTAACATGTCACTTTAAAACTCCTAAACTGGACCAGATAAACCTCTGCCAAGAGGTCCATGTCCTGAATTTCAGGTTTTCTGCTGCTGTATGGTAGCAACCTCAAAGTCCACTGATTGTACCAGGCACATGAGCTCAAGGAGGGAAAAGGGTCTGAGGCACTGGTCCTACTGTGGGAAGATATGAGGTGGGAATCCCTCATGTGAGTGTCCTGCAGAGTGTGTTCATCTTGCAAAAGCACGTTTTTCCTCCCAGAAAGCACAGTTAAATAAAACCAACAGATTAAAGCTCCCTGCATTTGGCCACTGTGATTTCTCTGACTACAACGGAATTTTAGAAAGCAGAAGAAAAGGAAAAGAAAAGGAAAAAATGAAAAAAAAGAGAGAATGAGAGAGGGATTTGAGAAGAGTGTCTGCTTGTTTTTACTACTCCTGAATTATGGTTCATTTCCTTTGAAGTTCTGCTGACTTTACTGCAGTGTGTTAGAGTAAATGAATCCTTCTTCCCCTTGCCTGCCATAAAGGTACACTCCACTCTTCCTTTCATTCTTCACAACTCCACCCCGAAATCACCCACAACCTCCTTTCTGACTCTCCCTGCTTCATCTGAGAGTAGAAAGCAGATTTTAGACAAGAAGTGACTGTGGACATGGCAGGATGGGTGGACTGGTTTACATAAAAAAAAATTAGCAATAAGAGGGGCTGGGGGGAGAAGGTGGTGTGGTTTTTGATTCATGGGAAACAGCTTTGCAGAGCTTTCCAGGGAAGATAGGGGACACTTTGCCATTTAAACTGACAACTCTATAGCAAAGACCCTGGGGAAAAAATACAGTGATAACCTGCTTAAGATTTTGCAGATCTTTGGGTATGAAAAATGAAATAAAATCAACCCTCCCCCAGCAAGTCTCCACTGATTAATATTAAAGCTGATGCAACTTAGGTATAGCTAAAGACCACGTCAGTTATGCAAGCTTTTCTGTACAGCTGGGGTTATTTCTGAAGAGAAGGAGAAATGTGACTCCATTTAACCTTTCCTCTGTGGCTACTCTTGTAATTAGGTTTTAAAAATATCACAACAATTCTGGGTGTGATTTGCAAGCAAAGGAGAAGACAGTTTGGTCTGATTACCAGCAGACAGATGCCTAATAACGTGGATATTCATTGAAGGTGACCTGATTTATGCCTATGAGCCAGTGAGAAGAATAACTGGATGTTTAGGACGCTTGACAATAACTGCCAGTGAGTGTTTTCACTATTTTTAGCTGTTAGGTGCTCTGTGGAAAAAGGAGGAAAAGGGAGGAAAAGGAAAGAAAGATCGACTTGTGGAAAAGGTTTTAAACCATGCAAAGTCAACTGAGCAGTAGAAGAACAGACACAACCAGGGACACAGGACACATTTTCTTCACTTATGACATTCAGTCTATTTTCCCTTATTGGTGCAAAGGTGCCAGTTTACTGCAGATGAATCCAAAGACCTTTTCAGATTCACAGACACCCATGTTGAAGGAAGGTATTGAGCACAGATATAGTGATCACAGAAACTGAAACTCTCATGTCCCACCTTGCCAATGAAAAGTCTGTATATGACACTTTAAATTGGTTTCTGGCCAAATTCTGAGGATTGAGGCAGATTCAGGGATTTGGGTTGTTTCTCTAGATCTGCCATCTATTTGCCGGGTGTCTTTGAGCTTTTCCTGTTTGTTTTTCCAAGTCTTCAGAGTTGTTATGTTTCCCTGACGTGAAAAATCCAGTGTACAAGGGGGAAAAGAAATAAAAATCAAGGAATAAAATATGCTACTGAATTCTTTTTTCCTATGACATGCTACCAGTGAGTGGTATAGTGCTCTTTACAGAAAAGTAGACAAATTTTGTGGGTACTGTGTTTTTATCTTAATCAGCAGGGATATTGCTGAAACTATCAGCTGAAGAATGAAGCCTGGCTTTTCAGGCAAAGCTATGAGGATCTGTAGTGTTTAGCTCCTGATGAGTCTGATCGTATTCCTGGTATGTTGAAATCCATCCTAATTTTACAGTGTAGTAGTATGAGTCTGACCAGCTTGGCATCCTGTGCTCAGGGAAGAGAAATTTGGGTAAGAGAAAATAGAATAGGTAAATATAATCAGTTGGTTCTAGCTAATATTATATGTTGCTCTCTGGAATGCAACTTCTGACACAGCCTCCCTGTGTACAGCATCTGGTCACAAAGGGATTAGTTTAATTTCCAGTCCAGGGTAAGATTTTTTTTTTCCCAGGACCAGCTCTTGCAGCTCCAAACATTTAACTAAAACTGTTCTCACCTTTAAGTATTTTTTTTGCTGTTAGTCAGAACAGAGCAGTGCCAGGTATCTCATGGGTAGAGCTGTCTGTCTGCTTCTAAGAGCAAAACTCTCATGGACTAAATCCAGATGTCTGTGATTTCATCTGTGATGCATGCCAGTCATGCTGGCACTTGGACACTTCTTAACTGAGACACTTCTAAATGAAGGCACATTCTCAACATGACTTGCTTCTATGCTCAAAACCTTTTTGGACATTATTATTTGGGGGAGTGGGAGGATTGTGTTTGGTAGCAGGAGGAAAAAGTTCCCAGGAGAAAGTTTCATCCCCTGTCACAACTGGAAGGCACCTGTGCGGATAGATTTCCCTGAAAGGTAGGACCACCAGGCCTCCTATAACCCTTCTGACTCCTTGGCAACTCACAGCTTCAGGTGTGAGGGGTGTCTTGGTGTCCACCACAGTTTTCAGTTAAGGGTTGTGGTGAGGACTGAAGCACTGTGTCTTGCTAAAAGCATTGTTCATTAAAAGGGGGGTTGGGTGGAATACACCACTTTGGGAGGAGTAGGTTATCTGATTAAATGATCTAATTCCACTTACATTTTAGAATCTGAGAAAATCAACAGCTTCCTTATGTCTTTGCATCTTTCCACAGGGTTAATGTTTACACAGGAGAGTTGTTTTCTAGATGGTTTGATCACAGAGCTAGAAAAAAACTTTTAAAACTTGTGTAAGTTTTTAACTTTTTTGCCTTGTTTACTAATCTTATGTAAATTATTTAGTTTTCCTGTGTTTTAGTTCCTACTCTGATTACTGAATAGGGCAGTACTTTCTTCACTACCAAGATTGGGAGCTTCACAGGACAGGGGTGGCCTGCTGCAAATTACGATTTTTGTACAGAACTTAGCATGATAAAATGCTAATCTTGTGTGCAGAATAGCCTTAACAATAATTACAATTACAATGTGCAAACAGCTTCTTGGGAGGCTGCAATGCTAGACAGTTGGCTGCAGGCATTTATCTTACACTTGCGTCTTGGGATGGAAAATCATTTGGAGAGTTCAGCTGATACTTATCTTGACTTGCCATTGATTGATTCAGCAAACCTAAAGCATATGATAGCAAACTAATGATCATCTTCCAGGCTCAGGGATTGCTTAAGTGTTTCTGAATGTGTTTATGATGGGAGGATGCATGCTAGTAAGATTTATTAAGCCTGGCAGTCTCTGCACATGTTTGTTACATGATTAATACAGTTAACAGTTCTGAATCAACAACCACCAAATATTGTCTCAGACCTTGCCAAGGAAAATCTGCAATTCTGACCCATCCAGAGAACAGTAGCAGCTTTTATACTACTGTATTTCAGCATTAGCAAGTTGTCTTGCAGTGTTAGTGTTGGTGGTGTGGGATGGGGGAGAAGAACTGAAATAGTCTTGGATTAGAAAAGAAAAAAGAAAAAGAAAGAAAAAGAAAAGAAAAAAGAAAGAAAGAAAAAAAAAGCCTAACTGCAGAAACTACAGAATTACAGATAAAGATTTGGGAGGGTGTGTGGAGCAAGATGGATGAAGAGAACAGTTAAGACTCCTTGATTTAAAGTCCCAGTGGTGCCAATGCAACTTCTTGAGTTCCTCATCCTCTTTCAGACAAGGAGCAAAGTAACTTGAGGTCGAATTATGAGAAAAGTCCAGATAAACCACATTGTTCTAATTCCTTCTATCTTTCGTTTCTCTCCCTTTTTCTTTCCCCCCTTATAGAAAATGTTGGCAAACATCACCTACTTTTTGTTCAATTTATTTATGGAGCAGACCTTTCTACCACTGCAGTTTATCCTTCCCAAAGTAGTGAAGGTCTATCAAACCCCAAGGTTAAGAAGACTTGAAGAAGGTTAGGAGTGATCTGCTTCTGTAACTCCTATGCACAAGAAGCAAGAATTTCCAAAATCATTCAAGGCTAAAAGAAATCACTGACAATACAGTATTGGGAAGGCAAAGTAAACACCTACTTACTTGCCTGGTTCCAAGAACTAGCAAAAGTTGAGGACCATCTTGCACATTTGAGACTGTTCTGTAGAATATTTTAATTTTTTTTCCCCAGCACTTTCATAGGATAACAGCAGTCAAAACCAGGGAAAACTATTAGGATATGTTAAACTGGCCTGACCTCCATCATTAACAGAGCCATGGAATTTTACCTGATAGATTCTGTATATGATCTACAAATCTGCTGTTGAACTCTAATATATATTATGTGATCAGAGCTGAAAACAAAGGATAAGTCACAGCTCCACCCACAATAAATTATCCTCACCGATTTTTTACCACTCTGAACCTGATTTTAAATTCTAGTATTTTGGTATCTGATGGATTACAGTCTTCTGATGCAAACAGGTGTATGCTACAGAAAGAATAAAAATCCTTGCTCTGAATAATTTTCTTCTATCTCAGGAGAAAAAAAATGCTTATTTTACCTCACCTGTCAGTAAACTAGGTCCTACAGCAGACACAGTACAAATTAGCATAGATTTTGCAATTGCATCACCACTACTAGTAGTAGAAAGCTACTTCTACTGTTCATACTGAGGATGTACAGATCAATTGAATCAGAGAAGATTGTCTTGTCCACGAGTGAATATGAAAACATGTCACTTTTCAGCACAAACATCAGAATCTGTCTTTCTGTGAAGTTTTTCATCTCAATACAGCCTGTTCCACATGACAATGAAAACAACAGCCCCATCTTCCTTTCAAGTATAGCTCCCTGCCAACATCCTCACAGGGCAGCATCTCAGTGCGGAAATATTTATGGAAAACAGATCTGCTTGTTTGCACCATGATCACAACACAGCGGCTCCTCAGAAGCATCATGTTCTTGGCTCCAAGTCCAGTGTCGGAATTAGAGGAGGATCTTGATCAGGAGCTGAAGCAGTGAGACCATTGCCTGTTACACAAATCCATTTTGTTCTCTTTACCTCATGGTATCTGTCATTTCCCTAAGTTGTGCTCTGGTTTTATATACACATCCAGACTTTAAACAGCATCTTTTCCAACCAATCAGAGCACACAGGAAGGCCTCATGGACCATTTTTCTACCTAAGACTTTAATTATCTTTACTGTATTTTCTCAGAACAGTTCCAAATTAATTATCCTTGCCTGGGAAGCTTATAGCAGCAGAATATATGCAAGACTCTGTGCATAATTTTCCCTTATCTTTTTTTCCTAGGTTCATGACAGGTTGGAGCCAAATAAGATCTGACATACAGGGAGCATGACCTGCCAGAGAGGTTGGACATCAGAAAAAAACTGCAATAGTCTCACAACTGTTACAACAGAGTGAACAGCAGCAGCAAAGCTGTAAATCTCAAGACAAATACACTAAGAACCTGTGAAAGAAATAGATATTTTCCTGTTGGCTTTAGAGAAAAAAAAAATAAAGTCAAAGGCAAATCTTGGCTTTGGGCCCACAACAGGCATGATCTACCCAAGGCCACAGAGTGAGCCTATAGCAGATCCCTTGTTGCACCCTCTGGGTACTGGTTCCCCCGACTGAACGATGCTCCCTCTCAATGCCCACTTCATCCATATAAATGACCCTGTTCAAAACTACCATCCTAACACAGAGCTCAGTAAAAAGGTCCAGGAAATGTTACCACTGCTAAGCTAATCAGGAAGCAAAGATTTGGATGGGCAGACAGGACCTCAGCCGCAGGCAATCAGCTGACATCGAATGGTCAGCCTTGCTTCAAATTTCAGGATTATTGTCCCAATTCCTCTCCTGTGGTTACCCGCAGCCAATCAGGATCCAGGGTTATTATATATATATATATGTATTTTTTTTTCAGGGAGGTGGTGGTGGTGAGGTTGCATAAAGCAAAACGTATTCCTGCCTAAAAGTTTTGTAAAGTGACACTGGGTTCCTATTTCTTTTGGCCACCACATCCAGCTGCACAGGGAGCAGAAAAGCCACATGAACTACATTATAGAGCCAAAACAGTACTCTTCCCTTATTTTATTTTTTCTCTTTTTTTTCCCTTTTTTTTTTGCTTTTATTTTTCCCTTTTGGAAATTACTTACGGGCATATTGGACACAATAGTTCATATCCCTAGTAAAGGCCAAACTATGCAACAAAAGTAACCCATCCTTGGGTAGAAAGAAGACCCCAAGAGTCACAGCTACATACCAGCAGACCCCTCCTATATGCAACGTCAATAACAGGGCATGCAGGGAGTCCCTGCCTGGTTATAGGATGTATCACAGACTGTGTGGAAACTTCAGAGCTTGATAATCACAAGGTCTGCTCCTGCCAGCAGCCACATGGCCAAGATTTTGGCATATATGTTACAGTACAGTCCTGACTTTCTCAGCTGTAGGAAACTCCAGAAACCTGCTCAGAAACTGAATTATTTGTTGATGTCAACATAAAAATTAAGAATTCATAACAAATCCATCCTATTTAAACACCACCACCTCCCCTCCCAATTACGGGTATCTGTAACCTCACCAGTTAATCTGTGTGTCTATCCATGTGACAAAATGAGTTGGATTTTTAGAGCTTTGGGGACTTTTCGAAATATTTGTCAGTAGGATGTTGTGGTTTGGATAAAGTGTACCATGGTGACTCTAGAGACAGGAGTTTGAGTTTCACTCTGGGCTCTGGATACTGCCTGCTCTTTTCCTTTGGTTAAGCTGAATGCAAATGCTTGACAACTTAAACTGGATGTAGTGCCAGACATACAATCTTTCCAGTGCTGTTGGCTGTGGAAGGTGAAATGCCTTGACCATCCTCCAAAAAAAGAGTTATCATTTGTATCCAAGATGGAAAAAAAAAAAAGTGTTGCATATAATTCATAAAATAATAAGATGACTGATAATTCTGTAATATTTTGTCCTTAAACATCAGGAGGTCTTTGAACATCAGGAGGAGATGACTCTGCTGTCTCCCATGAATCATCTGGTGGTGAAAAATTTTTTGGTCCTGCTAGGTAATGCTGTAAGACAACCCTATCCTACCATGATAGAAGTTTGCACAGTGTACCTGAAACTTTAAGCTGGACCTGGTGGCCCCAGCATGACCTGAGATGGTGATGGAAGGGTGAAATGAGGGAAGGTACCGCTGACCTATATACAGAGGGCTTTCCTGTGCTTTGTGTGTCTCTTTTTACAATGGTATGTAGTGATAGGACAAGGGGTAATGAAGGAGGGGAGATTTAGATTAGATAATAGGAAGAAATTCTTCCCTGTGATGATGGTGAGGTCCTGGCACAGGGTGCCCAGAGAAGCTGTGGCTGTCCCTGGATCCCTGACAGGGTTCAAGGCCAGGTTGGATGGGCCTTTGGGTGACCCAGGTTAGTGGAGGGTGTCCTGGCCCATGGCAGGGGGGTTGAAACTAGATGATCCTTATGATTCTTGCCACCTTAAACCATTCTATGATTCAGTTATAAATGCTCAAATCTTAGATGTCTGCAGCTGATGGATGTAGATGCAAATGCAGAGCAAGACAATCATTTTCCATTAAAAAGTTTGTCAGGTGTTTTTGCTGGTAGAAAATGACATGTTGAGAAACAAGAAACAAAATATTTTCTGGAGAAAATTCCTGTCAAAATACTTTAAAAAAAACAAATAGTTTTTCTCCTGGTGGTTTTTGTGTGTTTTCTTTGGGGTACTTTGTGCTCAGAAACCTTTTGGATTTTTAATGTTGAATCTGCTGGCTATTGATACTGTCAGGTACTCAATTTACTGTATTAGCTATCTGTAAAGCAGTTAGCAAAACGGCAATTAAGCCCTTAAACACTCAGGGAAAAAGAAGAAATAAAACAATGCCAGCAAAATAAAACAAACTTTTTTTTTTGCTTTTTTTATCTGTTTCATACATTCCTGTCCATTCTGACATCTGCTCTGGCATCTGGTACAATTACACATGTTTCTGCCTACATGGGATGCAGATGGAGTCATTTTAATGTGCCTTTCACATCACATCACAGAACCCTCCTGCATCTTAAACTTCAGAAAACAAATGGCTGTTGGGTCAGGCTGGCCTGACAGTTTCCATTATGTTGTCTCATAAAAGTGAAGGACGGGTTTCATCACAGAGAAAAAAAATACATTAAAAGGAAACCTGGACATGAAAGGCCTTTTCCATCACTCCAGGGGACATTGTAGAGGGATGTTGCATTGATTCACATGCTATCCAGAGTGTCCTCCCTGTTCTTACTTTTTCAGCTTCCTAAAAACCTTGGTGAAAGAGACACAGAAGGAGACGTAGGGCAATTAATTTTCCTTGACTGGAAAATTCAGGAAGAGGTCAGAAATTAGCGAAGTTTATTTTGGGGGTAAAACTCAGGTCTACAGGTATCATTGCAGACTTGTGCAAGTTAGAAATTCTGCCAGGTTCCATGGTTTGAAGGGATGAACCGATGCTGAAGATTCAGAAATACATGGGCAAAACATGTATTTTGATTATTTATTTACTATTTCTTTTTCAAGCAAAGCCGACAGAGGCTGCATGAACTTTCTTGTGTTTACCAAATATTTCTTAGCAATGAAGGTGCTAGAATTTGCTGACTAGGGATGGTGTAGGGTGCCCATTGCCGGAGACATCTGGCAGGAACAATCATACATCTGTCAGAGAAGACACAAGAGAGATTGTGTTGCAGAAGGATTGTCTTGAGGTCCCTTACAGGCTTACAATATTTACATGCATTCAGAAATAGTTTAAAATCACTTTTTACAGTCGGTACCATTACAAACTGTGGGTTCCAAATGGGGGTGCAACTTTCCAGTCTCCTTACAGTCTTCTTAAATGCAGTTTTCAAACATAACAAACTAACAGCAGTTGGCTTTTTTTTATTCAATTTTTTGTAATCTGTTTCACTGTTAGGTCCCAGGGAGAAGAAAGTTGTCTGTGATTGACAGGTGTTTGTTAACTGAAATCATGGAGAACTGGATCAAACCCATGACACCCCCTTCTTTCTGTCCTTCTGTCTTTCTGACTTTTTCCCCTCCCCTCTCTGGATATTCCAACCTACTTTTTCCTCAGTTTACTTTCCTTTTTAATGCATACATCCTTTTCATAGTTATTGAGTTCATGAGAAAGGAGTAAAAACCTCTTAATTTACCATTATGGTGGTTTTCTAATTATTTCCTATGACTTCCTTGGAATATTGTACGATTTTTTTCTTTTCTAGACTTACTTTGCAAACTCATAAAATGAGATTTTAATCTATACATATGACAAAAATTATGCCAAATCTGAGACTACCGGGGAAAACAAAAATAAAATTTTACTTTTTAAAATATTGAACAGAATAGCTGTGTGTAAAATTCTACAGGTGATGTCAATAAACCTATCAAAAAAAAAAAAAGGGGTTTTTTTCTTGTGGCAGTTCTAGCAGATTTTTATGCTGTAGAATAGTTGACAAGAATAGAATTATTTGGTTTTTTTCTAACACAGACTTTTCAAGCTGGTTAACTAATTTTGTTTGCCTAACATTCACTGGCAATGATCTATCTAGGTGCTTCTTTCAGCAGCATGTTTCAATGAGTTCTTTTAGCAGTTAAGCAACTTGTGACTAACCTATCCAATTTCCTGCAGTGTTAAAACTCATTAGCAATTTACAAAGGGGACTCACCAGCAGATATTGTAGTTTAGCAGGAAAATGTTTTCGGAGACCATCACTGGCAGTTTTTACTGAAGAGCTGAAGTTCACAAGTTGCGAGATTTAGGAAGGTGAACACTTGGCTTGGAAAAGTTCACAATTGAATGAAGAGTTTAGATCAGAGAGAGCTCAAATTTGGAAGAACTGTCACAAGTTATTAGAGGGCTGGAGCACCTGCCCTACAAAGAGAGGCTGAGGGAGCTGGGCTTGTTCAGCCTGGAGAAGAGAAGGCTGCAAGGAGACCTCATTGAAGACTTCCAGTACCTGAAGGGAGCTTACAAGCAGGAGGGGATTCGACTTTTTAAAAGGGTAATAATGGCAGGACAAGGGGGAATGGATTAAAACTAAAGGAAGGAAGGGTTAGATTAGATATTAGGGGGAAGTTTTTTACAGAAAGAGTGGTGGTGAGGTGCTGGAACAGGCTGCCCAGAGAAGTAGTGGATGCCCCGTCCCTGGAAGTGTTCAAGGCCAGGTTGGATGGGGCCCTGGGCAACCTTGTGTAGCTCCAGGCCTGGAGGTTGGTGGCCCTGCCTGTGGCAGGGGGGTTGGAACTCTATGATCCTTGGGGTCCCTTCCCCAAGGGAAGGGACCCCAACCCATGCCATTCTATGATTCTATAAGTTATTTTCACGTTAATTTAACAATTTAAATGTGGGATATCAGTGTAGTTACAGGACAAGGGGGAATGGTTTTAAGCTGAAGGAAGGGAGATTGAGATGAGATTTGAGGCAGAAATCCTTCCCTGTGAGGGTGGTGAGGCCTTGGCACAGGGTTCCTCAGAGAAGCTGTGGCTGTCCCTGGATCCCTGGCAGGGTTCAAGGCCAGGTTGGATGGAGCTTTGGGTGACCTACGCTAGTGGAGAGTGTCCCTGCCTATGGCAGGGGGTTGGAACTGATTAGGCTTTGAGGTCCCTTCCAACCCACACCAGTCTGCAACTTTATGAATTACTAATTCAGGAGACTTCTATATTTACTATGCTGAGTTAGGTACTGACAATTAATGATTTGTTTCGTCTATCTGAGAGGACCTTCTCAAGATGAAAAGAACTGTCCCCAGGATGTGCTCCCCTCTTTCTTCATTATTGGAAGAACCTGGAGAAGTATCTTGAATTCCTAATTTTCTGTCAGCTGTTATTAGGTTGGACATGTGATGCAAAACTATGGCTGAAGTAGTTTTCTCAGCTTCAGTGATCTGTTGACACCTAAAAGTCTACATATAATTTGGGTATATACTTGAAACATGGTTGAAAATTTGGAAAACTTTGTTTGGAAAAATACCTTGCTCAACACCCCACTTTATACAAACCCTCTTTCTGACCTTGAAAAGTAGAAGTAGAGTTTAACCTCTGGAGACCTCACAGCAATCTGCAGTTTCAGCTGGGAACTAAACTGTAGTGAAACTACTATGGGAATTATCAGCTAAATTACTTTAGACCCCTTGGGGTTTAAAATTAGTTCATTCAAAATGGATTTTTTAAAGTGTATTTCCCCCTGTGCTTTAAATGCTCTGGACTCTCATAGTCTGTGACCCGTAAGTCTCGCATTAGACCACTTGTATGGAACAGTTGCTCTTTTAATGATTACAGTACAGTTGACATCATCTTTGGGAAATGCCCTGGTAGTGTTTGGGATAGTTAAATCCATCATCACCATTCTTCAGTTAACTCACATGCTGCAGCTCTAGTAGTTGGAAGAAAACCAAAAGGAAGTGAGGGGAAAGCTGTACAGATGTTGTCTCATTAGTAGACCACTTGCTCCTCTACATGCAAACACAAGGGATGCTAACTGAACTCCATCCTGCTCATACTAAAGCACAAGGCTGATGTTTCCTGCCATCAGCTTTGTCACTGGGACAGGTTTCTCAGAGACCATAATTCAAAAGCCACTACTCTCTTTCTCCCATAGCTAATGATGGTTTAGCTGTTAATTATGAAAGTCCTGGAAAGGAGGTGAATCTGGCTAAGGAAAGTTCCACCTTTACCAGTGTCTGCAAAAGCACCCTTGATGACTAGGCCAGCTGGAGATGTCCATCTTAGAATTGTCTACATCGAGCTGCAGTAAGTACTACCGCTGTATTTCTCCTTTTCTTCCTTAAATATAGGCTTTCCGCATGTTCTTGTGGTTTAGAACCTCAATGGTGCTGTGGGAAAAAGTCATCTTTGTCATTCAAAGTTGAAGGGAAGGGAATGGAAGCAAAAGGAAGGGAAGGGAAGAGAAGGGAAGGGAAGGGAAGAGGGAAGAGGGAAGAGGGAAGAGGGAAGAGGGAAGAGGGAAGAGGGAAGAGGGAAGAAGGAAGAGGGAAGAGGGAAGAGGGAAGAGGGAAGAGGGAAGAAGGAAGGAAAAGCAAAGAAAGGAAAAGAAAGGAAAAGCAAAA
>VZTU01016184.1:124274-135979 GCA_013400835.1 Zapornia atra
GGAAGGGAAGGGAAGGGAAGGGAAGGGAAGGGAAGGGAAGGGAAAGAAGAAAAGACAAGACCCCAGGTAAACCAATTAATTACTTAATATCTGCTATCAAGGAGAGAGGCAAAATGTTCCATTCACTGTTTTCTTTCAGAGTGGGCCATGATTTCCACACATGCAGAGAACTGGAAAACAATAGGAATATATATTTGTTTTCATTGCATTTGTGCTGTTAGCACTTTGGACAAGAAATTAAACAATGAGTTTAGGACTTCAGGGAGTCCTGCGTATCTGCACCAAAGAAGCTAAGCAGATGGGTGTAAACCTAGTGCTTTCCATATATACATTCAGACATATCCTTAAAGCCATAAGCCATCATAAAAAATAAGTATTGTTACTTTTTTTTTGGTGATGAGCACGGCCATAAGAGGAAAAAAAAATATTCTCATTAATTTCCCAGACAATAATGGTCTCCTTGTGCAAAAAATTAGCCTCTGGAGTAATTCTAATAGCTCTGTATTACTTAGCTTGAGGAAAATGGCAGACTATTGGTTCCTAATTACAGCTGCTCTACAATCTTCCAGACTGAAATGGGAGGTTGCTCTGACTCCTTCCAGGATTGTATTGACATTGAGACAATCGCTTGTTTCAACATTCTTCTCAGTACATGAAAATATTCATACATCCTTTTTAATTGACTATATTTTAGCTGTGGTAAATGTGGTCACACTCTCTTTAATATCACTACAATATATATTTATTCTACACATGTATTTTTTTTCCAGTGTGTAAGTCGTAAAGTGAGATGCAACATCTCAAATGTCATTAAAACAAGTATAAAAAAATATTCTGAAAATAAGCTAAGTTGCAAGTATTGGATTCAAATAATCTTTGGGGAAATTATGCATCATAATGCAAATCAAACCCAAATGTGATTTTTGAGTAGTCATCTATTCTCTATATTTTTAAAATTGCAATTCCCTCACTGATTGGTGGTGTAACTCGAATCATGGAGTAGAATTCATTTGTGCTCTGTATCTAAGTATGTAAAATCTCTTTAGGGTAAAAACAGGCAAGTAATTCTTCTTTATGTATCATACCAAATTCTCATTCTTTAACAATACTATGATATCACATCTTTTCCTTAACAACAGTTGGCACCGAAAAATGTCCAAATACAAATGAATTGAGGGGAATGGTCTCAGTTAAAAGTTTGGGTATCTTTGAAATGGGGAAGAAAAGGTTGCTAAAGCTGTAAACCACTCATTTTAGACACTTAGCTCAGGAGGTTCAGTAAATCTTTGTGAATGAAGTGGGTGCTGGCTTATAAAAATGACTTGTACTTTGGTAAACTCTAATATAATATTGCTGAATCATTAAGCTAATATGAGGTACAAGTGAGACAGTAAGAGATTGAAAGAGGGGGTCATGATCTAAACATAGATATTGTCATCAAGAATAAACACACTGGCTTCCCTTCACTGTGGTGACCTAGCCACCCTCATCAGAAGAGTCTCAAGTATCATATATATAAAATACACAACTAGATTTATGACCTCAAAATCCACTTGATAACTATATATATGTACTCAATGTGTCTTATTTATTACTGTTTTATGCTAGCATGCCTTGAATTGACATGTTATGTGATGCAGGTGTCACTGAGAAATCGCAGTGATGCTCATAATCTGTTGTTCTAGGTGGTGCATGGACAAGGCGAAACATAAATGTGTCCTGGCACAAGGGGTCTATTTTGTATTTGAAATAAACAACCCCAGTCCACTTGGGGGGAAAAAAGTCAAAAAAGAAAGGAGAGAGTGAAAAAATGGTAGTTAAATGCTTAATATCTGGAATGTTTCCTTTGTAAAAGAGGCTGTGTTGCATGGAATAGTGAATTTATTGCACTTATAACCATCTGATAGTTTGTTGGTTAAGAAAAAAAATATATTCTTTTGTAACATATTATATTTAGTGTATTTCTACTGATTTCAGATCTGTGGTGTACATAGCTATGAGCAAAATTAGGCAAAAAATGTAAAAAAATATCTGTTTATATTAAAATGCTGCATGCATGTGTTGGAGCAACAGTATTTTAGCTTTCTCCACGTGAAATGCCTAAATTATTTCCTTGAAACTCTTCTCCCTACTGTCTTTATTTCTTCTGAATCTTTCAGAATCCTTAATCTTCATAATCCTTCTTCCCATAAAGCAAAACTGGAGTACTATTTGAGGGTTTCTATAAAGTCACATAAGTAGACACAGGAATAGCAAGGATTACAGATCCAGTTTCCTGAATCTCAAAATAAAACTCATCTCACATAACTTCTGATGTGGGATTCAGCTAGCAAGTTCTGATGCCTGAAAGTAGGTGATGAAACTTAGGTGCCTACATGTGAACTGAGTGTCTAACCTTGCATGGCAATTACTTTAATGACATCACCCCACAGGGATGTTTGTTTGTCTAAACATAGGCATCAAGAACTTTTTGAAAAGCCCTCAAGATCCATAATTCCCATAAGGTTGGTGGGAATAGATATGACATAGAATAGCAGCATTGAGGGGTTTTGGAATGCCAGTTCAAATGATGTTGAACACCTTTGTTCAAACATAATTAAGCCCTTCACCACCACATTCAATCGTACCTAATTAGGAATTTATTATAAACTAAAGTGGACATCTACCTTTCAGTTACACATGGACACCTACATCTCAGTGCAATTGCCTTTAAATAGGCAAGTATAGTCCATAAGCCACTTTACATAATACAGAGTATACTGATGTGCACCCAGGTGCCATTGCAGAAATACACAATGTCCACACTTTTTTTTGTCATGCTTGCCAGTCCCAGGAAAAATGATGGATGAACTGCAGACATACATATTTCATCAGATGAATCCCTGATGAATTATAAACAGATAATAAATTTTCAATCTTATTTATGTGTTTGAACCACAGACAGGAGTTTAAAATTTTTTAAGAAATCCTAAATGAGAAAAATTAGAGGATATTTCAATGTAATATATGCTTATTTCAAGTTAAAAAAAAAAAGTAGCTTGAAAATTCATTCTCCACACATAAATAATTTTAAATAACAAAGCAGAAAAAAATAAAATTAAAGTTTTCTTTCAGCAATCTTTAAACCACACAGTGTTTTGGAAATTCTATGTCTTATTTCTGAACAATACATTTCTGAGTTTATAAAAATGTACCTAATCTAAGAAAAGAGAAAAATCAATTAAAAGATTAGAATTTTGGTGAGGAAAAATGCTATTAATTTTTTACCTGTAAATGGGATTGCTGACAATTTACCCTTTGAAATGTAACCACTGAAAAACTTATTAGGAGTTGGGGAGAAGGGGGTAGTCTAACTAAATGTTTATTGCTGTTATTTAGGTCTTAATTTAAGGTTTAGCTAGGAAACATTCCCAAAGTTCTACTCTTACCTCACCTCATACATACTTATGTCTCCATTTAAAATTAAACAGGACTCTTCTATGTTCAATTCTCTTGCAGGCTCTAGACTTCATAAAGTTCATCTGACTCTTCTGTAAACTCTAGGAAGTGATCTATCACTACTTGTCATGGATATCTTTTTGTCAAGGTGTATGAGCAGGGGTTATTAACAAGGTAGAAGGGGTCACAAAGACAGGATGATATTCCAGAGCCTGTGGTAACTTTCAACACAACAAACAACCAGGTACTGGATTTCTAAAGAGCCTTATGCAAATGCTTTCCCTATCTCAAGCTTCCAGCAAAAGGAAAAGTGATTCTCTGTTGAGCTCAGGAGTTCAGCTCAGGTGTTTGAATAAGAAGTGTGGTCATCCATGATCCTCTATGAATTTCTTTACTACAGACTTCTAAAAGTGACTGAGATTGGTTGGGATGAGTCTGGGTCCAGTAGAACCTACATGAAAGCAACACTTCCAAAAAAGCTGTGATGAGTAAATTCAGTTTGGGTGGAAAATCAGCTAGATCCTTTATGGATGCAACTGGTGGAAAATGATGGAAATGATGGAAATTTCCACGGTGCTCGCCAGGTACATCCAAGATTGTGCTACTTTAGTGCATGACGCTATATGGACATACAATGAGCAGGACTCTGAGCTCACTGAGGTACAGTGTGAATACAGTGGAAAAGCAAATGGCAGGAATCAAGAGAGTTACCCAAGGTTGTACAACGATGCAGCAGGAGAGTGAAGAAATGGGACTCACACGACTGAAATCCCAGCTTACTGCTGTATCCATTAGCCTAGATTGATTTCCCTTCTGGTTTGGGGTTTAGAAATTAAAATTGTCTTGACTGTTTATCCTTCTCCTGAGTCATCCATTCACCAACCATTTCTTTCTTCTTCGAAACATTCTCTTTCTCCTTTGCCATCCAATCACTTTCCTCTGCAAATCCCCTGAGAAAGGTGCCTGCAGATTAATGGAAAACCAAGACTTCATAAACTGTTCTCCTGCAAGTGGATTTAATCCAGATTCTCAATGGCACCCAAAAGTGTATTTTGGGGTGTAATTATAAGTGATAGACTCCACAGAGAGCTCATTTATTCTGGCATAAGTATGGAAGACTTGTTAAGCAAGATGTTTTCTCTTTTTTTTTTTTTTTTTTTTTTTTTTCACTTGACACCACAGCATCAGGACACAAAGCTGCAGTTCGACTGAAAATAATGAAGTGAGATGTTCCATAAAGTTATTTCCAGCTGATGGACTACATTTTACATAAATATACAGGAGACTCTCAGAGGAAACCAGCAGGTCACTCAGGCTTGCATCAGCTTCAGTCCAGCAGTGTATAGGAGATCCATACCTCTCTTGTAAGAGGAACAAGTTTCCTTGCAAGATATGCAGATGTTAAATTTTTTTATATATTTATTTGGGTTTTTTTTTTTGCTTTCTACCAGGATAACACCTACTGCTCAGTTCAATGAAGCATCAGATGAGGTAATCTCAGTCTATGAGGATTCAGTTGTAGGGTCAGGTAAGAGCATGAGAGAGCAAGTGTTAAGGAAGAAACTCTTCTGAAGTTGCCTAAGCTGAGTTTTTTCATGGAAAAGGTTAAAAACAGAAGTGCCAGCAGAACTTCTGTGGAAAAAGGACAAATTCAGGACATTTTGCATCAGACTAAGAAAGGTCAGTATTTCTGGCAGACGGTGAGGCTGGTGCTCTGATTCAACTCAAACAGAACAATTTCATCCTCAGGCTCCCCACTGACAAATTCAGAGGAGTTTGGATTTGAATGAGGAAAGTGGCTTAGGATAAACAAGACCTAGTCATCCACTTTTGAACTAAACCTGAACCCCAACTGGACTTGGATTTGAATCTGGAGAAAGTTTAATATATTTTTCTTCTTTTCTCTTTTTCCCTTTCCCTTTTCCTGGAGAATGAAGCAATGCCTCTCTTAGTTATAAATTTTCAGGGTCTAGAAAAAAATCCTACAGTCTCAGTCACAAGAATGACAAGAGATCAGGGGTTTGGGTCTCTGATCAAATTAATATCTCATATTACTAAAACTCATTCAGTTGTATTCGAACTAGCAGTGGTGTCTTTCTTCTGTTTGGGAAACTACTTACCATGTAATTTGCTACAAGCATAATACCTGTGCCTCAAAGCCAGCATGGCTTTAGGTTTAATAGTAATAGGGGTTGCAACAGGCATGCAGACTTAGAAAACAGAGATTTGTTTTAATTATACCAGGAGTTACTACTGCACCCCAGCTGTCACAGTTTATGCATGAGCTAGCTTTCTACCGAGGGATGATGCTCTTCCTCCAGTCCCATCTCACTTACTGCTCCCTCCATTTGTTTTTCTACTGAGAACAAATTAAAGTGTCTGTGAAAGAATATTATGGTTTAGAGGCCTGATAATACCTTAAGGGTGACCTCAGTCTGTGCTGTCTATGCTGAGCACTGTGACTTGTCCCTCTGGCAGGAGAAAACATTCTAAGATGACTCTGATACTAGTGGCATTACCACTTTTGGCATCTGCAGAAGTAAAATTTTCCTATTAATTGCATAAGAATCAAATTTTAAAAACATTTCCTTTAAATAATATCCATTTAGAAGCCCAAGATGGTGTCTTGCTCTGAAAGAAGTAACAACAGGAACATTAAAGCTTCTCTTGGCTGCAGACTGTGGAAGATGTTTTGTCAGGGACAGCTTTCTCCCTTTTTCACTCCGTATCATGAGATACCTTGCATTTCCCTAAGTTAAGATATACACTACTCACTTCCAACAGTGAGCACTAGTAACCACAAACATTGACTTCACATAAAACCACAAACTTATCTGCAGATTCAGGATCTGTGGCACAGTCCAGCTTTGACCTCGTGGTGAAAGATGGCCAGTTCACAGTACACGAGGGTGCAGCATCTACCACTGATGTTCAAAGACCAAGTGAAGCCCTGTGGGAGAAAGAATTGTGGAGAAAAACAAATAAAACCCAAGAAAAGGACAAGACGTGATCTCATGACATGCATTTTCCCTTGAACCACCTGGGAGATCTCTCCAGAAGCAGACTGTGTTCCAGTCAAACAGCACCACAGCTGCTTCTTTTGGCTGAAAAAGCCAGGGTTTGCCCTTGACAAGTAACATTCATGAATATCATCCAAAACAAAGCATTTTAAAATAGGAAAGATGACCTCCTTGCCTTGTGTGACAGCTCTGTGATGGGAGAACCACATGTAAAAGGGACTGAAGACTGATTCCTAGACTAAGGTCTTATCGACATGCTGTGTTGAACATGTTGTACAGCTCTGCAAGCCAACAATGGACGAGCTAAATCTGGACCCAGAGGGAAAGATGTTGCCTTACGTGATACTATGCCTAAGTTAATTAGCCTCTTGGGGAAAAGGAAAATTAATTATTCTTTATAAAACTGATGTATAACTAGTATAATTTGAACTAGTCTCTGAGCATGGTGTCCTGCTCTGCTGCATAGGATATTGAGTTTTCTCATTACCTGGGACACGCACCACTGCTTTGTTGCATTGTACAGTGCAGGCTGCACCTCATCCTGCCTCTGGCCAGGGAAAGCACAGCCATCCCCACTGCCATTGAAGGGGTGTGTGGAAAGGGGCACTTTATATATGTGCTCAACTAGCTCTTTTGCAGGAGAAAACTCCCCCCATATAGGTGTTGGAAATCCCGTAGGGCACGATGTCCAGACTTTGGGAAGTGGGAACATCCTGCAGCTTTGCTTCACATCCCAAGTGGAAGCTAGGAGGTGTTTCTTGTAACTGAGCAGGAATAAAAACTTCCATTCTGCAGAACTGCACATACACAGAGCACAGTGCTGCAGTTGAAGGTTCATGGGTCATGAGGGGCTGGCTCATACCGAAGGTGATGATGCTAAGGAGCTCATGCAACTCTCTCACAAATTAAGGTTGCAGTTCTAATCTGATAAGAAGATAAGCCTATTTTGGGGGGATGGACAAGTCTGTGTGAGTCTTTCTTGTCTGAAGCTGCACCATCAGTGGTGAGACATAACATCTGAAGCATATTTGAACGCAGCAGGTCAGGTTTTCGTCTCTCATAGTTTGGCAAAGATCCACTGAAGTTAACACAGCTCCCCTGCATTTACCCCATCTGAATATTTGGTCCAGGCCACTTGGCTCTTCCTACTTTTAATGTAACTATGTACTATGCCTCTTGAAAAAGGTGAACAGTGGCTTCTGGCCAGAACATACCAACCTTTTGGAGTTCATCATATGAAAATAAACAAGTGATACCTAGATGAGTGTGTTATATGTATAAATATATATATATCTTTTTATATATATATATACAGGTACATATATTTGCACTGTTCTCTGTCTTGGCTGGGGCCTGTTTTGGAAAGGAGACAGCAGTGAAGTTATTAAGAATCTCCACTCATGTTAAAATACCTCTTTAGTACAACAAAACATACTATTGTTGAACTGGGAAAAGATATTCCATAAATCTCCCAAAGTCAAACACCATGACGGGAATATGGAAAAATAGATCTATATATTAGCTGCTCTTTTAACAGCATTATTTGACCCTTAGAAAAAACAAACAGAGGAAAGAAAAACGTTACAAGCCCAGAAAAAAATTCTCTGACTCTTATCAAAAGCACATTTGAAGAGAGGCCTTGGAGGCATCTATTGTTTAATGGGCTATGCTTGATTTATTGATGATTATGTAGCAAAAAAAAAAATAATGTAATCATTCCAAGGCCATGAGAGGTGCAGGGCTTCAATTTATTAGACTTTGGGAACAGGGAATATCCTTCTTTTTCTTTTTTTTTTTTTTCCCCTTCCTCCTTCATTCAAAGTGCTCTGTTTGACCAACAGTGTGAAACAGTTTGATGGGCAAGTCCCTTGGTGCCGAGCTATACCTCACTCCTTTTCCATAAGTAACTGGCCACACGAGAGCAGGCCTGCAGTTTGAGTTTACACAGCTGTATGCTGGAGCACAGAGTTCACTGCATTTATTTCAGGCTTCTTTTAGCAATGGCAACAAAACCATGGCCCTTCTTGCCCTCCCCATCAGCACAAGCACACACGCTGCTGGGTCTCCCACTGCTTGAACACACGCGTGCCCCATTTCATGCACAGATTTCACTGAGTCACCTCTTTTTAGTTATGTGAAAGGAAAAAAAAATACCTAAAACACCAGTGGATGTGAAAGGGCAAAAGAAAAGAAGAAATCAGAGCAGGTTAATAGTAGTGGGGTGATGGTCATTTACATTTGTCATTGGCACAAACAGGACCAGTTTAGAGATCTAACTTTCATCCTTCTCATCAAAGGACTGATTTGGCACAGATGTTTTGGCTAAGTAGTCCTTTGCTCAAATTTCAGGGTCCAAATCCCTCCTTTCCTCTTTTAAACCCACTTAAAATGAAAAAAAAAAAAAAAAAGCAAAAAAAAAGCTTTTTCCACCGGAACCAGAAGTGTCAGTAAATTTTTGAGGGTCCACAAACATGGCTGCTGTGATAGCAGCACATAGAAGAGACAGCCCCCACCCCGCACATCTTATCATCTAAACAGACATGACTGACTCAAATCAGGGAGGAAAGTGGAGGACAATGACTGGGAAGCAACTTACTCCAAGTCACACAACTGGTCAGAGCAAGGGAAGTGACCCAAAAGTCCTGAGCATATGCTGCTTGTCCCTTTGTCCTAGGAGGAATTAACCTGCTGCACCACAGTTGGCTTACAGTCAGGGTCTGAAAATAATAATAACAGTCTGAAATTATTCCTTTTAGAAATTATCAGTAAAGAATAGTGGGGAAGGGGAAGGGGAAGGGGAAGGGAAGGGAAGGGAGATGGGGAAGGGAAGGGAGATGGGGAAGGGAAGGGAGATGGGGAAGGAAGGAAGGAAGGAAGGGAGAGCTCATGGCTACNGAAGGGAAGGGAAGGGAAGGGAAGGGAAGGGAAGGGAAAGGGAGAGCCAGTACAGGTAGAAAGAAGCTATGCTGTTGTCCAGCACTGGGTGAACTCTCAGAAGCTACAAATGACCTGAATTAACCTTCAGTTCTGTAGGAGTTAATGACCATTTGCATCATGGGAGATGTAGTTGGCCTTTAGAGCTGTGCCTGCAAAGGAAAATGGGACCAGAAAGCATATACCCAGTAAGTCCCACAGGGGACTCTGGTCGTGATGCAAAATAAAACTTCTCAGCTGTAAGCATTTCATTTTTGTGTATTGAAGTTTTCAATGAAACATCAAAATATTCCACAGAAACCAGCCACTTTTTTTTGGTGGAAGATATTATTTAGGTGAAACCCCAGTTGCAGATAACAACAAACTGGGAGGAGTTGTTGCCTCTGTTGGGGGTGGAGGAGCCTTATAGAGAGACCTGGACATACTAGAGAACTGGGCAATCACCAACAGCATGAAATTTAACAAGGGCAAGTGCTGTATTTGGCACCTGGGAACGGACAACCCCGGCTGCACATCCAGCCTGGGAGTCAGATGTTGGAGGCCAGCTGTGCTGAGAGGGATTTGGGGGTCTTCATCAATAGCAAGTTACCCGTGAGCCAGCGGTGTGCCCAGGCAGCCAGGAGGGATAACTGCATCCTGGGGCACATGCAGCCCGGCAAGGCCAGTAGAGGGAGGTGATTGTCCTTCTCTGCACTGCGCTTGGACAGCCTCACCCCGAGTCCTGGGGACAGTTTTGGGTGCCACAGTACAGAAGAGACATAAAATACTGGAGATTGTCTGGAGGAGGGTATCGAGGATCTGGAGGGGAACTCTTACAAGGAGAGGCTGAAGTCCCTCAGTTTGTCCAGCCTGGAGAAGAGGAAGCTGAGTGGAGATCTCGTCATGATCTGTGACTTTCTGATGAGGGGAGCAGAGGGGCAGGTGCCAATCTTCTCTCTTTGAGGACCAGGGATAGAACCCAAGGGAATGTTATGAAGCTGTGATAAGGAAGGTTTAGGTTGGATGTTTTTTTTACTGAGAGGGCGGGTCAGGCACTGGAATAGGCTCCCCAGAGAAGGGGTCACAGACCCGAACTGAGCTGAGGTCAAGAAGCATCTGGACAATGCCCTCAGTGCCATTTCTGACTTGGCTGGGCCTGTGTGGAGCCCGAGTTGGACTCCATGGTCCTTTTGGATCCCTTCCAACTCAGGAGATTCTGTGATTCTATGATTCAGTGTGCTGTTGAAAAACATCTTTGGCAGAAGTGTTTTTTCTGGCTACTATTCAGGTTAGTGTGGTGGCTCCTCCCAAATTCTTCCTTCAAAATCCTCCTTAAAAGGCTGGCTTTCTGGGATGACTATAGAAAGTGACGAAAAGGCGACATTTACTGAATTGTTTCTGTGCAAGGACCACTGTCTTGTCAACTTAACAACCTGGTCCATATATTCCTCATCTGGACACATGTCTTCTTTCCAGATATCTTCTTCCAGCACAGATTGTAATTTCATTGAGCTAGTAACCACTTTTTGTTTCTATGCTTGTATTGTCTTCAGAGAAGTGATGTTTTCCTTAACAGTTGGGCTATCACTGCACTATGTTGATATAAATTGATCATTGTGATGTCAGTACTGGGGTGGGGTTTTTTTTTGCAGTAATAATAACAATTAGCTATATAATAACAGTAGCCACAACTCTTTTTTGTGAAGGCTGGGGAAGGGGCTTTGCAGGCAGGGATCAGAAGGCTGTATTGTAATATGGCCCAATTTTCCACTGAATCCCCTCTAAAACTGTGCATTGAATTCTCGTTGCCTTATTCATATATATATATATAAAGGTAAGACAACGGAGATCCTCATCCCAAAATATATCATGTGAATTCTGGAGTGGATCTTGGGAGAAATTTCAAAGGTCTTCTTCAGATCTCCCCTGCAGTTACTTATTTTTCTGAGTTGACTATCAAAGGAGCCTGGTGTGACACCATGAGATGTTGCCAACAGGTGAGATGAATTTAACTTCTCACCTCTACTGGAGCTTGTTGGATAGCTCAATTGCCTGGAAAACAAATTAAGCAAAATCCAGCAACAAAATTTTGTCTTAGGCAAGGAAGCTGTAAGTGAATACATACTCAAAGTGTTTCAAGGACATAGGATAAGTAAATTTGTTGCAAACCAATGGAGATGACTTACTTCATCTCTGCTGATACTTGTGAGAGAATAGCCTGTGTTTTTAATGCCGGGTTTTATTAACACAAAATCTAAACCATTTCATAAGATACCTATTTTCAATATGCTAACACGGGATTTAATCAGTGGAATGGAATGGCATAGAACAGAA
>VZTU01016185.1:0-20847 GCA_013400835.1 Zapornia atra
ATGTCAAGCATACAAAGAAAGAACCTTTGAAAACACAAGCACAGGACAACTTCAGATGAACCAGCTTATAAAGATGAATCAAAAATTATCTGTTACTGATGGAGCCTTTACAGCTGGCTAAAATCAGTCTGAGTAGAACAAAGATGACAAAGCTCGCATGCAAATATTCCATATATGGCAAAAACAAAGATAATAAGAACATGTAAAAAGATAATTGCTTCCAAGAAAAAAAAAAAAAGGGACAGTGAGCAAAATTGCCCCAGCATTGTCAGTCTCATTAAAGTATACCACACCAGATCAGCCCTATTTATCCACCAAAGTCCTCCTTCACCCTCAGTGGAGAAAAAACAGTGGTTTTTTGTCTGCCACCCACTATGTTTTGCTATGCAACTCAACAAGGATACATAAAACATTTTATTTTGCTATCTGAGTGAAAGACCAGTAGTCTGCATGGGTGTGTGTTTTCTACTCCATCCTCCCAATACAGTAAGACTGATAACTACGGCACTGAGTCTGAGGAGACTCAGAACACACTGAGCATAATATGTAGTGTTTTTCTGCCTGGGGGTATTATTTTGACTGATTATGTATGTGAATAAAAGAGTCCATGAGCACTGTAGGTACATATCAGCATGTATGCTTTTGTGCAGATCTTTGCTATAACTAAGAATAAAGTACTGCTGTTAGTTTCCAGAAGCCAGCTTTTAAGAATGCCATTTTGATTCAGTTTTGTCAAGAAATAAACTGTACTTTCAAATCTAGCTTAACTACAGAGAGTCTTTGACTGCATCTGCTTTTTTTTTTTTAAACTTTCAATAGCAGAACTGACAAGTTCCTCCCTGCCTTCCTGACTTTTTTTTTGTAAGCCTTTTTCTTTTTAGTTATGTTGTTTAAAATGCGAAGTTGGCAATGAGATATTGCTAGAGGCTTTGGACTGATGCCTTCTGAAGCTTCCACTTTTCCCAACTTTTACTAGCAATAAAGAATTTGTCTCTAGAAACATGTAATTTTAATTACAAAACTACCCCAAAAACATAAATGGAATTTAATTGGTTACAAAGTAACATTTTTACATAATTGTTTGGGGGATTTAAGGCATAATTTATTATTTCTGGATAAGGTGCACATTTTGACTCCTACAGGCAAATAACAAACTGATTAGTAAGTGTAATAAAGCAGTTTATTTGTCTGACAATTGGCAGCTAGAAGTGCAGTAAACTTGATCAATTTTCATTTTGAAGAACATTAAAGCTTCTCATAATTATGCTATCTATATGGTATGCAGATGAACAACAATACAGCATTACCTCTATTACACTAGTGATTTAATATGATGTTTCTGCCAGATTTGTACCTTTCTACATAATGCAAAAGGAAGTAATTACTTTCTGTACTGAAAGACTGAAGAATTGACTCCTTTTAGTTATGCAAAGAATTTGACTATAGGAAGAACTAAAGGTGATAGCTACTCTCATTCAATTTTTTTCTGATATTCAAAACCATGTATGTCAGTTTTAAAAGTCTTAGCTTTCCAGTCATTCAGTTCCTCAGAATTCTGCCGTTTTCAAGTGAAGATAGTCACCTCTCTCTGACAGGAAGCTTTTCCAATTTGTTACATAAAAGTAACAAATTCTTCTCATCTTCATTAATTCAGTTACTTTACAGGTAACATCAATAGCTAGCAGGTTTTGGAATCCAGTTCTCTAACCTCACTGAATTCAGTGGATCGAAGCCAACACAGGAAGCCACCACCGAGCCAATAAATACCACGCTCATTTCAGACAGACATTATACAATGGAACAAACTATGACAAATGTGTAAGATCACCCTTTGGAGATCAAATGATACTTCAGTGATCTATGTGAAGAACTATTTACCAGGCAGAAGTTTGGATGAACTAGAGTACGCTGCCTTGAGATGGTCAACGGAGACTGCCTTGCTTCCCTACTGTTTTTACCAAAAATGTCTTATGCACAATTAAAAAAAACCAGGAGAAAAAAACCCACTACATTAAAAATCCTACAAGTTAAAAGGAAAATTTAACTAGTTAAAAAACATAAAAAGACAAATAAGAGATGATATACCACAACATGCAAAGACACCTAAACACAAACACATTTAGAAAACAGTTATTCTCATTTCAACTCAATGTAAGTACAATTAACCCCATTCTTCTACTACTCTTAGAGAATCTCATTTAAAACAGATTTACACGAGGGATCTATTTTAAAGACTTTGGCAGAGAATCAATTCTAGAATTCTATTTCGTGCTATACGAGAAAGGTCAAAAAACTTGTTAAAATTCTAACAGAGTTTAAGTTTTAATGACTGGAAACTTATGTTCTGTATCACTGAAAACTAGAGAGCAGACTATTTTATTGCCATTCCTCATTAAGCCAATCTACAAAAGTACAGACCAACTAGTAAGCTGCTCAATATATTTAGATTTCTATCAGCATGCTCAGAGACCTTACATAATTAATTTCCATAATAAATATCTGAACAAGTCATATATTCCCTTTCTACACTATGAGTTTTCAAAAAAAAAAAAAACAAACCAAAACACAACAAGCTCTAAGGAAATACCACAATTCATTCTTTTGACTCTATTCCACTGTCAAAGTCGCAAATCATTTGCCAATTAGCTTACATTTTACCCCATTTCCTGAAAAAAAGACAAGTAGTGGTAGATTTTTCCCTGCTTTCTAATACTAAAACAACCTACTGTCACTTATATCATCTCCTTGGAGTAGGGAAGCATTCGACTATCTTGTTAATGGAGAACCGAAATGCAAAGTAAAGACAGAAAATTGAACAAACAAGCCTGTGGCTAAGTTGTGATTTCTGGCATCTCTATCCTAGCCAGACAGTTTATCTGCTAGTTCCTCTTGTTGCTAGTGCATGCCTTTAATAACTGTATTATCAGCTCTTGCAAATAACACCTTCATGAGAAGATGATAGCTTCTCTCAATTTTTTTTTCTGATATTCAAAACCTATATATACACTAGGTATTTTAAATCTGTTCTACTTTAAAAAAAAAAAAAATCAACATTACACATTAATACAATTGCTAGAAAAATTCTTATTAATCAGGTATGATTTTATAGTGTATGGTATAAAGAACATTGCAGAGTTGCATCGCTAAATAATACATACCCCATGTTCTTTAGCAGCCATAACCACTTTTGAAAGAATATCTTCTTCAACAAATGGCCTCACAGCATCATGGATAATCACTACTTCTGGTTTCTGGAGCAGACAGTTGGAAAATTCATTCTCTACAAATACTTTCAGGCCATTGAAAATTGACCGGTGACGAGTTATTCCACCTTTTACTATCGTAACTCTTCTGTGGCCATATTTTTCAATTATAGACTTCATTGTTCCAGTATTTTCAGGAGAGACCACCACAATAATGTCAGATATCCAACTTATCCTAGAAGAAACAGTACAAAACCAGAGAAAGTAGACATTAATGACTAAATAAAAGGACAGGTATCTCCATGAAACAAAGAAATTTGTATCAAAAGAAATTGAAGAAAGCATCTCTCAGTGTACTAAGTACATATTTTGTGTGTGTATTAGCACTCCACCCCTAAAGGGAGATCTACATGAGAGGATCTCTACTGATATATGGTTGTCATACTGGAATTCTGGGAAGGGACTTGCTTCCAACAAACAGTTTTCAGAGGGAAGAGGAAAAAGAAAAAACCCACACAACCCTTTCAAAAAGCTTTCAAAAACATTTCTTACTCCAGCCTCATTCCTAGCTTCAAACATTAGCTTCTAAATCAATCAGCTAGATTCCATTATTTTAGCTTTCTCTAAATTCATTCTCCAATAAATTGGTAAATCCTGAGATGTGGAATACTCCATGTTCTCCAGTGCAGTACACTGTGTATGAGTGAATAAGATGATCAAGAAAAACTCTGAAACCAAGATCACTATCAAGACAGGCATAAGCAGTAATTGACAGACTGCTAACAAATCAAAAACTGTGACACTTGAATATTGACAGGAAACATTACACTGGTAGCTTGGAAAAAAAAAATACATATACCCACATGAAGGTTTCTGCTCTAGGAAGCCAACAAAATATAAAACGTAACTATGCTACGTAAAGTTACCACAATATGAAAAGCATATTTTTAGAGGCGTTCCAGCTTTTACTTGTGGCATCAGCCTCGCTCTGCAGCTGAGTGAGAGTCAATCTTGTGACCCACAACTCACAAGATTAAAACCAGCCATAACTGAAGTTAGGCTGAAGTCACACTTGTGTCAAAGGACCTAGGAATACAAATTATAGTCACATGTGGCACACTGTACTTCAAACTAACGGAAATACCATAATTCAAAATCCAGCTATTTGAGTATCTTATTTCCTAAATGCTACATAGAGAGCATAAAAAAAGATTTTAAATTGGTTTATTTCCTTTCTGTGTCTCCACAGATGAAAGCGGGGGGGGATAGTATGACAAACAAGACATTCATCAGATGAGCAAGGATTACAAAAATTATTTACTACTGTAAAATTGCTTATGTGTAGCCGACACATACAACTAGGAAGGGAGACAAGTATGGCATATTCTCTCAAATACAACTACTAAAGCTATTGAAAGTAATTTTGCAAATCAAAGATGGACTAAGGTACTACAACTTCCAGTTACAAAAATAAGTTCAGAAATATAAAAGCTCAAGCTATTGACTTCTGCAATAACAAGATGACATTGCCTAGGAACTATCCAAAAACTACTCCAAGAGCAAAGTCATCTGTGATACAAACCACTCCCCTACAACTATGTAAAACAATAGAGAATCTTTCACCTTCTGTATGATTTTTTTGTAATTCACGTGATCACAGACTGGTTTGGACTCTAAGGGACCTTAAAGACCATCTAGTTCCACCCCCCCTGCTATGGGCAGGGACGCCATCCACTAGACCAGGTTGCCCAAAGCTCCCTCCAACCTGACCTTGAACACTGCCAGGGAGGGGACAGCCACAGCTTCTCTGGGCAACCTGTGCCAGGGCCTCACCACCCTCAGAGTGAAAGATATTTTTCTTAGCATCTAGTGTAAGTCTACCCTCTTCTAGCTTAAGGACATCACTCCTTGCCCTATCACTCCATGCCCTTGTAATGAATCCCTCTCCAGCTCTCTTGTAGCCCCTTTAGGTACTGGAAGGCTGCTCTAAGGTCTCCCGGGAGCTTTGTCCTCTCCTGCCTAAGCAACCTCAATTCTCTCAGCCTGTAAAAAAGAACTCTGTGGAAAATTATTTCAATTAATGTTAAAATAACTAGTAAAAATAAATGGAAGCGCTATTAGAATTCTTCAAAAGAAGAATACTTGTCCTTCTGTTCATTACTAACAAAGGCAGAAAATACAGCCAAACCAACATATCCTCAGCATTTTTGAAGTATTGAAGTTGTTCAAATGTAAAATCTGAAGTCATCTGGTTTCATGTTTCATTTCAACTTGTCACTCACCACAGGTTCATCAAAAGGTTTTCAAATATCTCAGATGAGTTCTGAGATAGTCTTACATTCAGCCACAAAACTTAGCACCTCTGCATGACTTCAACTCGGAACTGGGGCAAACTTACTGGATTCATTTCAGTTCTTCTTTTGAATATTGAGAATCAGTCATTTGAATAAAGCAAAATTCAAAAGCTATTTCACACTAAAGGAGAATGAGGTCTGCACTTTTATTTGCAGAAAGTCTATAGCCTTACACAGTCTCCAGAAGCAGTGGACAGCCTGCGCATTAACTAGCGACTGCATAAGAAGAGCACTGGCACTTCCCATTCTGGAGTCAAATGAAGCAGATTATAAGGCAGCTGGGTAGTACACAGCTTCTTCGGAGAAGGGGTGAGAAGTACTGGCCAGCCTATGATAAAACTCTGCACGAGGGGTGGGGTGGAATGGCTGAAGGCCTCCAGTGGTACAATACACCAAAAAGTGACAGGATGCGGTCACAGCTCCACCCTGTGTCTGGATAAACACATTTATAAACTGGAGTATGTCTTTAAACTCTTTCTGGACTAATGTTCTGTAACTAGAGCTGGGATTTAGAGATTAAACCTATTCATATAGGAGTATAAAGGTATCCTCTAGACTGATAGATACAGGAACAGCTTAAGCTTCCAAGCCTAACATGTCCCACCAAAACTCAGGAAAAGCACTAGTTCAAACTGTGCTACAGATTGGTTACTAGCAAACTATGCTACAAATTCTCACAAATGAAAACTGTACACCACACAGGTGCTTAGTCTTTTAAAGACCTGTTTATGGAAATGTTGCAAAGTGTTTTGATGAAGCTGAAAGATATCAGTACACAATCAATCTCACAGTAATCTCACTCCCTTTTCCATTTGTCAAACCCTTGAGAAAGATTTCATACTAAAATAATAAGCAGCTCCGAACCTGCTCAAAACCAGTTTCAAAGTAGTAAACACCCCTCCCATTTTATAACTGTAATACTAGGTCAGGATAACACAAGCTTCAGAGGGAATCCACACAAGGCATGAAAACGACCAGAAAGCTGTACCCCAACATGCTTTAATAAGCACCAATTACAGAACTGTAGTGCTTCCACACACCACCTGTAGTTGTAAAGTGCAAAATCAGGTCTGATCAAATGAAACAGAAGTAACAACCTGGCCTGGCTTTGGCAGGGAGAGAGTTAATTTTCTTCCTAGCAGCTGGTATAGTGCTGTGGTTTGGCTTTAGAATGAGAATAATGTTGATACCACACTGATGGGTTTAGTTGTTGCCAAGAAGTCGAGGACTTCTCATACTGCCCAGCTAATGAGAAGGTGGGGGTGCCCAAGAAGCTGGGAGGGGACACAGCCAGGACAGAACCAAAACTGGCCAGAGAGATAGTCTATACTATACGACATCATGCTTCTTATATAACTGGGGGGTAGCCAGGAGACAGCGCAGCTCAGGAGTTAGGCTGAGCATCAGCGTCGGGTGGCGAGCAACTGTGCTGGCATCACTTGGTTTGCATATTCTGTTATTATTATTAATCTTCTTTCTCTGTCCTATTAAACTGTCTTTACCTCAACCCACGAGTCTTAGGGGGTTTCTACCCTTTTCAATTCTCTCCCCCATCCCACTGGTGGGAGGAGTGAGCAAATGGCTGTGGTTGTTTTTTGCTGCCGGCTGGGTTAAAACCACGATACAACCCCAGTTATAATCACTTTACAGCTGCCTTGGGAGGACCTCAGTATTAGTGGAAGTGAAACAATGAGGCAGAAAATGACTATGCATTTGTTTCCTGTAACTGTCCTTCTGGCCATCACCTACAGACAGACCAGCTGCTTAGTAGAAAACACAAAAGTACAATACAAAGTAAAGGAGCTCATTAACTCAGCAACAGATTAAGCTATTACATGACTTCACAACACAGACTACAGAGGAAATGAAATAACCAATGAATTATGTTCCAAGTCTATCACATAAATGGCATGCAAAGGGTACAAATGTGACTGAGATTTAATCCCATCTTTACTCACACATAAACCAATGCTGAGTCTTAGATCTGACGTAAGGCTTAAAATACTGATTCCTGCAACTCTTACCTAGACCAGTAACAACCTATTTAACAATTTAAGTAGGTTGTATCAGCAAAACAAAGCTAGAACCAGGCAGTCACTGCTGAGACTGCTTTAGCAAAGTATGACATCATCTTTCACCACCACTGAAACTCTTCAGAGGTACAAAGCAAATTACTCAAGTACCAATGAGAAAAAGAAACATCAAAATGTATCTGGAGAACACAAGCATAACCACATTTTGCTCCATAACAGCTTTCTTAAAAATTCATTGATACATGAAAAAAGAATATATATGTATCTTTTACAGTACAAAAATGGAAGCAGGAAGCTTTTAAGTATGAAAAGTTTCACAGGTACACTAAATGAAGTTTTGAGCATCTTATGTACAGAAGCCATCCTTTCTTTTTCCTGAAAATGTTCCTTATTATTCAGACAAACTATCAAAGATACCTTCATACAATTAAGACAATTGGATTGTTAGCTACGCTTATTTTTAGCTCATAATCAATCTTAAGAATAAGGCAATGGAACTGGACAAAAAGAACTATCCCACCAGATACACTTAACTGAACAGTAATTGTGAGCCAGTAAACATGCATTACCCAACAGGGAGGAGCACTTGGCGAATCAACCATACAAGACACCTGAAAAGGTGATTCTTTGGTAGTTTCCCCCAGGTGATTTTTTTTTTTTTTAATATGAGGCCACCTGTTTTAAGAGACTACATTACAGTAAACAAAGTAAACAAAGCTGACTGAAACCTTTATGGAAAAAATTTATTACACCAGTAAGTATATTAACTCTGCTCTCCTCTTTTGTAACTTCTCACTGTACTCTCAACAACTGGTGAAACAAGAGCACAGCAAGAATACCAGCAGCTTATTTGTCCCACAACGATTTTAAAATCAACCTTTGCCTAACTCTATTTTCTGCTCTAGGGCTTTAGCAAAATGTGTGTGCACACAGTTGATTCCTCCCCCTCTGAGAAAGGGAATACCAAAGAGGAACCCTACTACTTTGTACAGAAACAAAAAGGACTAATGCCATTCTAGTTTTGTTGAACTTGATGCAAAAGCTGGCTTAGTTCAATAAAAGCAGAAACAAATCCAATTGGAAAGAGAGACATTTAAGTTCTCTAACACACTTTAATTTTACCCCCAAGGTAGGGCATGACCTTCCTATCAGCACCACCGCACTGGCAATAAAAACCAATCATTTCACCTTACCCTGTTTGTTCTCACCTCCTTTTCCTCAGAGCATTATCTTTGATTATTATTGGCAGGCCAGTGCTCTCCATGCTGTCATCCTATGCAACAGGATGCACTGCTTATTCATTCGTGTCTGCTCTTGTCTGCCAGTTTTTCTACATCAATATTTAAGATTCTTAAAACTGACAGCTGAGCAGTATAGAAATCTTTGTCTCCTCCTTTTTTTTAAAAGTACATGTAAAGCAGCTACAAATTCTTGATTTCCTTATGTATTTCTGCCTATCCATTGCTGGTTTTTTTCCAGATTAACAAAAGCTCAAGAATAGCTGCAGTAGCCAAGATAGCTCATATTGAGCTTCCAGTTATTACAGGCTAATGAGTCAATGATTCATTCAATTGCAGCAGGTAAACAATAGCCCTCAGATGACAGAATCAAGCTAAAGACAGAAAATCTGCCACCTCTGGGTGATAGATTGTGTGACAAACTGCAGTTCCTCAGTATTACATTTTTTGCGCATACATTTGCACAAAACAAGAACAAGGTACCTCCTTCACAGTTTCACTCAGAAGTGCTGAGCTGAAAATGAAAACCATTTCAAGCTTTAGAGGACATCTGTTGCCATCTCTCCATACATATACACACCAGCACTCCAGTTCAATGCAGAGATGGCAGAAAGCTCTGCCTGTGAGTGCACTGGCACCAGCTAGCGCACTCCTAAAGTTAAGCAAAAGCACTAGGTTGTTACTCTCAAAATCAACTTGCAATCACATACAATTCAACTTTATAAATTTTTGCAGCTTTAGGACATAAATACCATTGTTCAAAGAACTGTTACTTTCCCAGAGCTTACTGGCAGCAAAAAATGAAAGATTTATGTATTTTTTTTCTAAATAAATAATGTTTTATTTTCCTATGAATATCATTTCCTTCCCAAACCTCACTCTGTTCTCTTTTCCAGGTCTCCAATACACTGAGTTGAGGATATTATTCTTCTCTGTAGATTCCCATGACGTTTTGGCAGAAATCACTGCTGTGACAAGCTTTGGATTGGAGGCTTTGCTTACTGATGTGTTTAGCTTTGTGACTGGCTGCTGTTGAAAATTAAATAAAGAAAACAAGCAGTATTTCTTTCATAAAGTAACAAGTGACCTGAGGGAAGCCTCTCTGGGTGGGAATGGAAAAAGGATCCCAATTTTGATGTTGTACAAGTTTCCATGAGTTAAGAATTTTGGAAGATGTTGGCAATTCCATTTCTTTTCACCACCCTCTACTCCTCCCCATGTATTCTAAAATCTAAAGGTCTGGGTTTCTACAAGTTACTGCAAAACAACCAGAATACATCTGACACTCCACTCTTACCTGCAGTGTTTCAATTGACACTAGGTACTAGACTTACATTATGTTAACATTTGACAATAATATATTAACTGTCAGTCACATGCCTAGAACTCAGCAGTCTTAGAAAAAGAAAAAACCTGACTGCTATGATAGCCCATTACTTAAACTCTTTGCTCCAACACAAACTAAGAAGAGCTACGCATGCAGCCTCGCACTATGTGAGCTATCAGCCTCCAGCCCAGCAACTGTATCTTAAAGCTAAGGGGCATATAAATTTCCTGCTGTGGCAGCACATCCCACTGCGGACTACAGCAGTGAAGGCGTAATGCTGCAATGTCAACTACTGAATTTGCCCCACTATGAAGAGTGAATATTCTTTTAGAGCCTCCGGACAACATTAAGCCCGTTTCCAATGGCTATGGCAGAAGAGGTAGCTTTTACAAGGCCTCCAGCAGCTATGGCCGGCACCTAGCTCACCAAATCAGCCGATGCTGCTACAGAAACCCTCGAGCTTCGAGGCCGAGGGCCTTGATCAGCTCCCCCGCGGCAATGAAATGGCACAGCTTCAAGGCACTGGCAGCACTGGGGAGAGAAACGAGCCGCCGGGGATGACGGTGGCAGAGCCGGGCTGTGGCACCCAGCTCTCCCCCTCTACCTGTCCCCAGGTGAGCCTGCCCAGACACAGCTCCGAGCAGCCCCGGTCTGCACCGGGCCTACCCCTTCTCGGCATGCCGCCGCTTATTACACATGCTGCCTGGGCGGGCGGGGAAGGCGATCCCCTGAGACACAAAACCAAACCCTCCGAGGGGCAGCCGCGCCGAGGGCGCCCAGGGCCGGAACGACGACAGTGGGCGGCCACAAGCGACTTTCTGGGAACCGAGGACACGGCGAGAGCCGCCAAGCGCCGGCGGCCGGGCCTCAAGCGGCGGGGAGCTGGGGCGGAGGGGAAGGCCTGCAGGACGCGGACGGTGAGCCGAGTCTGCCTGGTTACCTCTCCATCGCCCGCACCGTGTAGCTGACGAGCGGCCTCCCTTGCACGGCGCAGAACTGCTTGGGGGTGGCGCCACCCAGGCGCTCCCCACTCCCGCCTGCCGGCAGCACAGCCGCCACCGGCGTAACGGCGGGCCCGGCGTCGCGGCTCCCGCCGCCGGGCTCCATCTCCGCGGGGCGCCGCAGTTGCTCTGCTCCTCGCCCTCCCCCTCCCCAGCAGCAGGAATGCGGCCGCGACGGCGCAACCGCCCGCCCGCCTGTTTTATTTGCCCGCGACGTCCGCAATCCAAAGAACTCGGCGCGCGCCCGCCCGCTCGCCTGCCCCCAGCGGGGAACCAGGCCCTACTCCTCGCCCATCCCGCGCCACGCGAGGTCCCACAGAGGCGTGCGCCCGGACCCCGGCGGGGCCGGAGGGCGGGCGTGCCCGCCCCTGGGACAACCCACTACGGACACAGGCAGTACACAGTGCCACAAGCGGGGTACAGCAGCCATTGGCCCTTTAAATGCCAGGGCGCGCGGGTGATTCCCCATAGCGCATGCGCGTCCGGGCCGGATTGCTCCCACCTGCGGCGAGCTGGGGTGGGCGGTGCCGGCCGCGGGGAGAGTGCGCGGCCGAACGGGGCCGGGTCGTACGCTGTGTCGCTGTTTGTACCGCCCCGCCCTGTCGCCCGGAGGGGTGAGGCGAGGAGCCTCTGCTTCTGTGTGGCCCGTTGCGGGCCTTGCCGGTCGGGATGTGGGATCTCAGTGAGGGAATAAAAGGTCTCGTGTCAGGAGCCGAGGCGGGCAGAATCGCGGCCCTGCTTCGTGCGAGCCCCGGCCGTGAGAGAATTGCTTCTCCACAGGCTGACTGGGGGTGCCTGCCGAAATCTGGTGTACGTTTCCCTTGATTCTGCAATGTTGAAATAGCGACAGTCAGTTGCTGGGGGGAGGCTGGTACCCATTAGGCAGCAGAGGAGGTGCAGTCTCGGGGGAAGGGGCTTGCCAAGCAGGACAGCGAGTCGCGCAATTGTAATCAGGAAAAGACGGGGCTCGAGTGGGTATGCAGGGCTTCGTTGAACATCTTGGGCTGTAACTTCAGCGTATTTAAAAACTATCACTCCACTGTCTTAATCTGAAAATTTTGGACACCTCGCTGTAAAGATAGCCTTGCAAAACTGGGAAAAAACCGTTGGGAGTTTATTGCTGCTTATCAGGGAGCAGCAAGAGCCAGCCACTCCAAAAGGGGACCCTGGAGCAGAGCACGGGGTCAGGACAGGTGAGCACGGTAGCCTCAGCAATAAGGATAGAGAGCCAGGATGCTAAGCATGAGTCAGGGTCAGGTTTGGGCCTTCCGGGTCAGGCGCAGTCCAGTGATCACCAGGCAAGGTAGCAGGTCCCACGATAAGCCAGGGAGCTGAGCCAGTGAGTGCAGGTCAAGGTGAAGGAGACACCAGACCAGATGCAGATACAGGGCCAAACAATAAAGACTCTGCTTAAAAGTAACTTCCAAAAGAGGAAAGGAGGGTCAGGCTCTTGCTTCTATCTTTCTTCATAACAGCTCTTACTAGTGGAAGAGTTGCCTTTGGACTTGGCAAGCTAAACTCCTTAATTCAGCCAACTAGACTTCTTGAAGTTGGGTGAACTCAGGGCCCTAACATTGTCTACTTTGACATTATATTTAGGGAAAAAAATCAGTGTCTTACATGCAGGTTGTCCTAAAATGGCCAGAGGCTTTAGAGTCTGCAGGATCTTTTCATGTATTTGTTATATCCTTGAGAAGCTCGCTTATTAGTGGCTTTCCAGGTTTCAGTTGTATTAAGAAGAACCTAAATAGAATAAATATGGAGACACTTTAAGGGACAGGTCTGACCCAGAAAAGCAGCATTATGTCCCAGTTAGGCTGCTTTGCCAATGCCAGCTGTGGACTAGGGTAAAATGATCATATGGGATTGCACAGGCATCATAGGAGTCACACAATAGGAGTGAAGTGATGCCTGCTAGCATTGTTCATAGATATCCTTGACAGTGGAGAACATAGGCATTTGCATGCAGAAGTGTCTTTACTGTTAAGGCAATGAACAGCAATGACATCAGCTCACAATGCAGTGAAACATGAGAGGGACTGATGGCGAACAAAGGAAAGCAGCATAAGTGTTTTAAAACATTTTGAAACATATAGGCGTGCCTTCTAGGTAATGCCCCCAAAAGCTTCTGTAATCATGGGCATTGAAAAATGCATTATCACAGACATGTAAAAAGGTGGAGAGAATATGAGTTAAACGGATTGCTGAAAAACTTCTGGAATAGAGACCCTTTTAATCAGTGAAAGCATTAGCTAGAAGTTGAACTGCCATCCTCCCAACAAGTGTTGGTTTCATTGTCTTCAGGACTGTTCAGCACGTGGGTTTGGGATTTTTTTATAAAATCATGTTTACCTGTTTCAGTGGGCTTTACATTTTCTTTTCTTGGAAATACTTCTCTACATCTAATTCCTAACTGATGACATTGTCTGTTGTCTCTTTTCAGGACTCCCAAGTTTGCCATCCATTCAGCATCACTTCTTTATTACCAGATGCCCAAAATGAATTTTCTTCTTAAGGTAGGCACCTCCAGCATCCACAGTCAACTTCGATCACATGCATTAGCTTGACATTTTCTTGCAGCAGTTCTGTACAGATATGTTCACGGCAGGCTGTTCTGCAACATTCTCATTTTTTACTTTATTTCTGTATAGCAGACATTCTGAATTCCTGACTCAGGTCTTCATGCTTGCATTCATAAAGAGCACAGACATTAATCTAGTGAACTGCTGGTAATTTCCCAGATATTTTTCTTGTTTATATTACTATAAGGAGCAAAACAAGGTCTTTCTAGTTCCTATGGCTCTTCCCAGTGTATGTTGGTTCTGAGGGGTAGGTAAGTAGGACGTTCACAAACACAACCTTCAAAACTATTTTCCGCTACCTTCTTGACAGTATGGTTTTGCACTTCTTCCCCTACTCCAGCAGGCTGTTGTGCCTGGTACCTTCTCTCTTGCCCAGCCATTTTTTCCCCACTTCTTTATAATAATATAATAATAATTATGCATATTAATTCTTCTGTGAAGACTAAAAAGGCAGGAAGGATTGAGGAAAGAGGACCACATGCCCAAATCAGTTCTCTTCTTGTTCTAAAGCCCATTTTCCTTATTATGCTCAGTGGATGAGGCTTGATCTGTCCAGAAGAAATAATATTTGGTAAAAATTTTGGTGGATGAAGACCTGAGTGTCAGTAAATATGTATATTTAGTGTGAGATTCCATGATCGACCCAAACAGCACTTTGAAGCTGGTTTTGGCAGCATTTGGATGTCAGATGCTTCAGAAGTTTCCATACTTTCCACTGTCCCTATGAAGCCAAAAGATTCTTGTCTTGTGTTGATAGCACTTGTTAGTTGTTCAAGAAGCCCTTCAGTATATAGATTACTAGGGTCTTGGTTAGCATGAGCTTCTTACTGCTATGTCTCCTTTTATTTTCTGTTTTCTAGACAATACCAAAGGAAGAGCATATTTAACATCATTATCAATTTATGTCGTGTCTTAGCATGAGTTAAGAGAATTTGGATTTTCAGGCTTGCATCTTTTTAATATTCATTTGATAGTAACAGGCCATGAAACAGTGACATTTTGTGAATACATAATTTACTTCAGTTCTATTCCACTTTGCATTTTTTATTGAATCAACCTAATAATTTGGTTACTGTGTAAATATATGCATGCTCATATATAATCTTTTGAAGTGGGGTCGAAAGTAAATTCACACATACTGGGAGAACAATTTCATGTAGTTTTTAATTGGATAAAGAGGGCCAGAGGCAACATTTTTCCCTCAGAGCAAGCAAAGAGCAGGCTAATCCATCATTTCTGTGCAGGGGTATAACATCTGAAACCACAGTAGTAGTTTGCAATTATGCAGTAAATATGCCAATCATAACTTTGAAAAGTTGTGGGGTTTTTTTATTGAAGAAAGAAGATATGTACAAATTGGAATCAAATTACAGAAGTGAAATTTACCTGAAAATGTAACTGCTGGAGAAAAATAAAATCATCTGTTTCTATGATTGAAACTCCTAATAGTGTTTCCAGAGAACGTTAAGTTACTGAAGTGGTAGAAATAATACTGAAAGAGTTTTGTGAAAAATAAGTACAATTTCTTGATTAAAAATTGCAGTAGAGTCTTCTGTAAATGTAGTATTACTTTTTCAAAGTAATTTCTGAGCTCTTGAAGAATTTTGTTTTAAATGTAGGTGAAGTAAGATTATTTTGCCTTTTCTTGACCAGCAGCAAGGTTCATTATCATGTATTTTAAAGGGAAAGGCATGCAACCAAGGTACATTTGGCAAATTAAAGTGAATTTTAAAAGCAGAATTACAAAAAAATACAATAATTCTTATTATGGAAGCACAAGATCTATAGAAGACAATATAAAATTAAAAATATTTTAAAACCTGAGAGCCATTCTTACAGCCAGCATTGTATCTGCAGCATTCTTATAGTGATGCAGGCTTTTAGCCAGAACATTGTGTTTGCAGGACTGTATTTCACTAATTTTATCCAGACATATGTTACTACTTCAGTGGTGGTAAACCTTAAAAATAATATCCAGAGCTGTAAGTAAGCAAGTGCAATGTCAGCTCTCTTTAGAGAGTTTCTCTGTTCCAGTAGGGTGGCAGTCTTGGCTTCCTTTAAGTCAGCAATAACTGTCTCTAATTGTTGAAGTCACTGTTTACAGATAGACACAGGCTCTTTGTGTATCTAAAGAGATTAGAAAGCCCCCCAAAAGACAGTATTTCTGGTTTTATAGAGCCTGTCTGTTCCTATTTGTAGCAGTTCACACGTGTCTTGGTTTTGCCCCAGCTGGCATCTCAGCCTAAAAAGCATTTGCTCACTCCTCTCTAGAGGGTTCGGAGAGAGAATCAGAAGGGTAAAAGTGAGAAAATTCATGGGTTGAGATAAAGTCAATTTAATAGGTAGAGCAGAAGTTGCACATGCAAGCAGTGCAAAGCAAGGGATTCATTCCCCACTTCCCATGGGCAGGCACATGTTCAGTGGTCTGCAGGACAGCAGGGCTCTATCGCACGTAACGATGACTTGGGAAGAGAAATGCCATCACTCCAAATGTCCTTCCACTTCCTCCTTCTTCCCCCAGCTCTAGATGATGAGCATGATGTCATATGGTGCGGGATACCCCTTTGGTCAGTTGTCAGTCAGCTGTCCTGGCTGAGTACCCTCCCAACTCCTTGTGCACCCCCAGCCCACTCGCTGGTGGGTGGTGTGAGAAGCAGAAAAGGCCTTGGCTCTGTGCAGCACTGCTCGGCAATGGCTGAAACACCCCTGTGCTATCAACACAGTTTTCAGCACAGACCCAAAACATAGCCCCACACCAGCTGCTGTGGAGAACATTAACTCTGTCCCAGCCAAAAGCAGCACAATACAAAATCTCAGTCTTAGGCTTCATTGTCATTTGTACAAAAAAAAAAGAGGCAGCATAGACTGAGTAAGCATTTTGTTTCCAAATATGTTATTTCACTTCTTGATTGATCACTAGAAACAATAATCATATGACAGTTTTCTTTTATGCTCTTCAGTCTTTTCCTAATGGCCTGATGTACTAATGGTGACTGACACCTAATTGATCCTCCTCTGGGAGTCCTTTGGATTGACTTACAACTTTGCTGTTTCAGTGTCAGAGTATTTTCTCTGTGGTCTCAGAGTATGTGCTCTGTAGTGACAGTTCCAAGTCAGTATCACGTCACAGTGAAGATACAGCTTGAGGCAGTATAATAGACAGTGGAATGTTGAAAAAGGCAAAACTATTTTCCCTTCAGATCCTAATTAGCACCTTTGGGGAAATCTTATAATAGCATAATTTTATGTTTGCATTTTTAGAAATAAGATGGAAAATGGTTATTTCTTACTCTGAGGTTCTTTGATGAAAGATACTGTAGATGTGTGGAATACTTACTATTGATTTGATCCTATTGCTATGTGGAACGGAGATCAAAACAGCATTTATTCAGCAAGGGAGTTATGCACATGCATATCTTAAATGATGTAAATAGTTTACTACCAAATATCAAAGACTGCTTACATGCCTAATATACAGTGTGCATCGAATCACCTATAGATCAGATCCCTAAGGGGAATTCTAAGTACTATTGACTTCATATGCAGTTCTGCAAAATATTTTGGGGGGGGGGGGTATTATTTTTGACAAAATTATGTAACAAACTGTAAATTTTAGTGAATGGGTGGAAGTGTTCCATGATTTTTAATGTGTTAACAGTTGAAGCATAGAGACTGTGAATGCTACAAATGTCAAGGAAATGTGGTCTCTGAACAGAATGGCATGTTTTCACACTTGCACATCATTGTAGGCAAGTGTTGAAAAACATGCAGAGCCTCACCTGTCGTATCATGTGTGGTTTATGTCACACCTTTGGCATTGTTTTACATGGTTCTGGTAGATAGATTTATTCTAGAGCCTATGGATACTTCATAGACAGAGGAAGCTTCTTGCTTATGTTCTGTGCAAGTACTAGAGAAAAAATTGTCAGGTATTTAATTTCATGTTAGAGACGCATTTTAAAGCTTCGCTCCTAAATGTTATATTCCCCCTGGAGTGTTTATCTATTCCATACGTTGTGGCCCTTTAGGCTATTTCTCTGGAGTGTGGAAGGTTAATTCAAGAGCTAATGAGTATTTTGTGTACACAAATAATGTAAAGATAAGAGAATCGTCCTGTAATATCTAATCCAATAATTAATGAGAGTGAGAGATCCCTGACTTCAGGACTTTTTGTGACATTCAGAATGGTAAAAGACTTGAAGAAAGTTTCTTACTGCTTTGGGGAGTGCTTTGGCAAGTAGGTGATGAGGTGGAGACACCATTAGAATCGATTGACTAGTCTTAAACACTTGGCTCTGGGATGGCCTTCATAAGTTCTAGGTATGTTGATTAGATGTTAAGCCAAGGTTGGGTAGGCCTATGTACTCAGCTTTATCCACTTTTTTCACCATTCATTGTGCTGTTTTATAGGAATTGTGTTATAGGGTATTTGTCTAGTACATTGTAGGGTGGCCCTAGCAGAGATTAAGACATGGAAGTTGAGAGGTGGAAATCACAGGGACTTCTTTTCCTAACTGTCGCTGTAACTTAACGGCAGGCACCAGCCATTAGCCCTATCATCTCAGTAAAAAAAGAAATGTTTACTTTAGTCTTTACTGACAGACATCCAATCATGACTGGAGAAACAGTCACCTCTGAGGAAAGACGTTTGGTGGTTTCCTTTCTCCAAAATGATTCAAAGCAGGGACAGGCTATGAACTGGTTAAATATGTGGTATTAAGCCACAGATGTCAGTGATACAGCATGATGTAGCAAAACACTAGAGAATACTTAAGATCTAAAGTTAGATTTGGAATTGAGGTGGGATTTCCACTGCTCTAAGTCTTTGTTTATTTTAATTTTGATGTGTGCATATTATTATGCCATATTTTATTGCTTTGCCACGTTCTGTGTTATCCCCGTGGAATGCTTGTGAAGGAATGTGAAACAACTCACCAAACTTAAAATGTTGGAGAGAATCAAATAACACTGATGAAAATTTTTGATTTGGTATGAATACGAGTATGAGCTTTACTATTTATTACTACACTGCAAGTACCATTTCTGCATCTCATGTCATGTTAACACTGGTCCTTACCCTTAGAATGCCAGGAATGTTCTTCGTTAGCTCCATGTTTGAAGAACACAGATTGCCAGAGTCCGTATATGAGGGATTCTGTCTGTGGAAGTTTTTACTTAACAAATTAAGACTGTTGGTCTCTGCTATTTCAGGGACTGAAATGGCAGCAGGTAAGGCAAGATACTATTCAAAACAAAAATTGGGCTTTGCCTTCATTGTGGATCTGTACAGTACATATTAGACGAAACAAGCATGTGGAGCTAGTTAATTTTCCTCCTCTTTTGAATTGTTAGTGTTACCTTCTAACCTTTTGGGCAGTTTGTAAGGGAAGTTTCTTAACACGCAGCCTGCCTTGTTGGAAGGTTTGTGAATCTTTTTTTCTTTATAAACCACTTTCTAATAGTGAGCAAAACCTGCAGGATAATAGTCCTTACGAACAGTAGTCCTGTCCTAATCCTTTACCTCATCCTTTGCTGTCCTGTCCGGTCCTAGAATGGAAATGTCAGATTGGAAATGGTCAGTCTTTGTTCCTGTTCAGTTTTCAGAAAGATCAAGGTTAACAGATTTTTCCCAACTGCAGCAGTGTGGCTATCTGTCATCCAGCGGTTATATAGAGACTCAGCCTATTTAACATATACCACTGAGCAACCATCAAAGGTTAACCATCTTCCAACATACTAACCCAGCTGGATACCAACCAGCTACTTAATGAAAAATGCTCTGTAGCCTGTTACTGTTTCTCTGAGTAATGAAGTTCAACTCATGCTACTTTAAAAGTTCTTTGACATTTGTGTGTCCACATACATTGTCTTCTACAATACTAAACATAAACACTTCAAAAATTGGAGTAATGCATACTTTCTTTTTAATTTTTTTTTAAGTACTGGAAAGAAAAGTATTTGGTCATTGAGACAACATACGATTTTGTCAGAGCCAGAAATTTCAAAGTGATGGGCAGAAGCAGGCAGATTTACAAGGGGCTACAGTAGATAAAGAGTACCACCAAGTACTGTATTCTTAAGATTCAGACAGTGGATTGAATGGTCTGCCTAATGAGGGCTTTGGGGGAAGAAGTATGCAAAAAAGTATTTACTTAAGCAAATAAAAATGGAAATATCCATCTTAATACTTACTTTGTTCTTGGAGAATGAAGTTGCAAATATTTTCTTCTGAAAGAAGTGTCAAGATTCACCGATTACACCGATTACAAACAGTTCAAAAGAAAATACAGGGACAATAGTTGTAGAGCACCTAAAAAAGGTTTTTAGGGGTAACTCATTGCCTGTATTCTTCCACAAAATTGTCTGGTTCACAAAATCGGATTACTGTAATTTTATAAGGGTAGCCCTGGGAGGGAACCTACTGATAGATTTTATGTGGGATGTAAGCAGGATTTTGAGCCAAATTCTTTGACCAGGAAGTCCAGGTGTGACTCTCTAAGAAACCTGTATGTGAACCTTTTCAGCTTAGGCAGTATTCTTATGTCTCAGCAAGAAGAGGCTGTGATTGTCCATCAGAAGGTATAACTAATGTAGTGAAACGTGGGTCTGTGTGAAGATGTCAGATTCTGAAGTCTCCCTGACTTGCCCTGATTCAGTATGGAATGTGTGAATGGTACAGATGCACTGTGCTGTGCATTCTTCCCTTTGCATGGGAAGAGAAGACACAGTCAGAAATGGTTATCTACCATGGGAATTTAGACTTGGCAGTCTATTAAATCCCAGGGCTAGCATGTGCATTGGCTAATGTTTGGTTTGGCAATCTGCAGACAGAACAAGTCTTTTGAAGTCTTACGAAAAGTTGTAACAATCAGAAGAAAATGGAGGCATGCAGCACATGCTGTCCCCTACATGTCATTTTGCTTCATTTTTTTGATCCATTTTCTCTTCTTTCTCCTCTTCTCAACACACCCAGATTCAGACATTTCAATTTTTGGAAACAAAAGATGTAGTACAGCAATCCAACCTGTTCCCCACTGCTGTAAGCTGGTCTGGCCTATGTCCTAAAATTTGCTATAAAGATGTACAAAAGCAAAATTTTCATTGGGCTT
>VZTU01016185.1:29123-44943 GCA_013400835.1 Zapornia atra
CCCCGCCGCTGCGGTGGAAGTGCCGCCGGTAGGATACTCACTGTTACGGTCGGATCCAGCGCTGGTGTAGTGCCTGCCTCCGTTCCTGGCTTGATTCATCGTGCTGTTGCTGCTCGGGCTCGCCGCAGCGGGCTTAACGACGTGTGAATAAAGTATTTCTGTGGCATCGTTCTTGAAAGCCGAGTAGCTCTTCGCGAAGAGGCAAGCTAGGAGAAAGCCATAGAAGTGAATGGCAGGGAGGAGCATGGTTGGTTCAGTCTCTGCCTGACAGAGCTGGACGAAATCTTGCTTCTGATTCTTCTGGGTAACTGGAATTGCTCTTGAAGGTTTCCTTTATATATTCGGAGAGGCTTGGCATTCATTCAGGTGTAAAGTTGTGGATGGCTTCAGAATGAAAACCCACAAAAGGGGTGGGATCCCTACACGAGCCTGTGAAGACCTTTTACCAATAGGAGTGAAGGCTGCAGCAAAGGAGGAGTTAGATGCACTAATTGCAGGATTCCTATTTGGGGCTTTGGAGGGTATCAGAAAAGTCTTGGGCACCGCACAGCAGCATTCGGGCCGAGACCCGGAGGCTGCCGGCTCTGCCCTGCCATTCCGTGTGGCCCTGCGTGCATGGCTCTTTTTGAGCGACATGACTAACACCGTGTCAGAATGAGTTTCTCTCACTCCTGTTTAGCCAGAGTTACGTCACCTCTTCTCAGATGTGACTTTCAGAAAACTTGCCAGCTCTGTAGGGATGAAAAAGTTTGTAGAACTTACAGAAGACTGCTAGTTACACAAATGCCATCTGCTATATACCGACATAGCTTAAAAAAATATATTGTGAATAATTTAAAGCTGCCTCTAGATGCTTTAAATTATGCAGCTTTGATCAACCAGGAGCACTGCTAGATAAACTACTTGTTTTAAGGGAGTTTTCTCTCCCTGATGTGCAGTGTTATAAGTATGTATTTCAGTATCACCGCACATAAAAAGCATCTCTTCTAGCTTTTTAGTGCAAACATATCCATATGCATAGGCTTTCACTATGCTCATTCACCAAACTAGTCTTTTTTAGTTCGGTACATTGCCTATAGCATTCTTGTATTTCTAGTGTGTTACTTCATGTCATAAAGAAAACAAAGAGGAAAGAATAACCCTTAGTTTGGCACAGTATTTTACTGTGTCACACACTTACTTGATTTTACATAAAATTACATGGCCCAAATCCAAACTCTTGTGTAAATTGAGATGCTGTCAGTAGGCCAGTGCTTGTCTGCATCATGGTGAATGGTTTATAGATTTTCATTATAAATAAACCAACAGTGATCGACACAGAAAGCTGTAGTGTTCTAATTAGCAGGAAATGTTTTTCTTGGGAAAAAGCACAGCCATGAAGGAGGCCACTCTGTGTAAAGGTTAGACTTTAATCTCACATTCTTTGTAACTGAGTTGATATCTATAGAGTCATCCTGGATTTTATTTGCTGTAATGAAAGCAGAAGTGGAATACGTTGCCTCTTATGTCAGAGTCAAAATCTCAGTCATTCAGAGAAGACCGCTTTGTTTCATCCTCGTCACAAGCAGGCACTTGTATCGCAACACTTCCTTCTTGCATCACTAAGAAAGTTACCCTGGACCTCAGCAGGAGGAAGGACAGATCCACAATAGGTGCCGAATTGATAGCCCTTGCTTAAAAGACACAGGAAAAACAGGAGTGTTGCAAGGTGAAGTGAGTTTTACTGGCAGAGCTGCATGTGGGGAAGTTGAGTTGATTGCCTGCATCTATTATAACTAGCCCAACCCAGTTCTGGAATAACAAGAATGTTGCAAGGCAGAGTGAGATCCTTCAGCAGAGTAATGTATGGAGGAGTGGGATCACTGCTCACCCTGGACAAAGGTTCAGGTTCCACACTCATGGGACGTCTTATTTAAACAGAAAAGCAAAGATGAGCATTTTAACTTCTCTTTAAAATAAAGTAGAAGGTGAATGTTTCCTTAAGCAAATTATCAAAGATGATAGATACATTGCAGACCATTAATAGGTGAGCATTATTTTTTCTTCAACAGCAGCTAACCAAAGGTCTACTTTTTCAATGTTCAAGTTCTACGTGGTTTTTTCTTCTATTCACAGATCATACAGATCTTCACACATCTCACTTTCCCTGCAGGATAGTCTCTGTGCTGAACTGAGCCAATATAATTAAAAACATGGAACATATTTTCCAGTTATCCGAGTACCTGTGAATACCAGTCAGGGGACCTCTTCCCAATAGAAAGATTTTTTCCACATTAGATGAGACTTGGGAAAATCAGAAGTTTCCTTGAAAGCTGTTTTCTTTGAAAGAAGGCATCTACTCACCGGATAAAGGTGTGGAACCTTGGGGTAGCTATAGGAATAGGTCTGCACAGAGCTTGGTAAGACTCAACCTTTTCAGCTTTCAATTAAAGCTAAAAATCATCCTTTCAAATTTGGGCTATATGATATAATTAGGGTGGTCGCATAATCTCTTGGTCTTGTCACTTAGAAAAGAAAGACCTCAAAAAAAGTCTCTTACAGCCTTTGTAAAGGAAAAGTTTGACCCTGAATTTGGCACAGGAAAGAGAATATAGATTACCTCATTTTTCTGTACACTAGACACAGAATAGGCATTATTTTAATTTAATTTGTGTTTTCACTTGTTACAAATATCATATGAAAATTTCATTATTTCATTTCCTCGGTCAATACTGCCAGCCTCCCTGCTTTGAAAGGTAAGCTGAGTTTGTCAGTTAATTTGATTTATACTTTATGTTGTCAAACCTAGAGCTTGCAGTCTTTCACTTTTTCTGAGTCTTCCTGAGTGAGATTAGAAGTCGTATGAGTGGAAGGAATGCTGGCCAGTCAACTTTGTTACTCTTCCTTCAGTACTTCCCAGTCAAAAGTAGTTTCTTGATGCTTAGCTCAGAAAGGGTTCCTAGACTTGAAATGTTTTTTGCTTTCGTTAGTTGGATGATGGTGGTAGGTTCTCAGAGGTGGAGGCTGTAAGTTACCTTTGTAGCCTCCAAAATAGACTTGTGCAACATAGTCCGTCCTTATTCTAATCAGATTCAATGGCTTGTATAGAATGTTGCTCTGTGCTTAATCTGTAGTATTGGCCATAAGGAATATATTATACAAGGTCTTTGAAGTCTGTACTGGCTTCCTTTTTGCCTCTGGGCATAACTCAGGATGTTCTTATTGATCTATAAAACCCTATATGCTTTGAGTCCTAGGCAATAAATTCTCTCTCCTTTATCTTCCATTATGACGCTTAAGAACAAGCAGGGCACGCTAACTGTACCTGAGTGTCTGGAGAAGTTGAATGCCCAGTGGGAAGGGCCCAGGAGACTGGATTTCACTGCTCCTGTGGATCCACGAGAGCTCCACTCTGCTGCTTGGCATGGTGTAGAGGCCATTGTTTGCTCAGGTCCTTGAAAGGGGACTATGGGGAAGGCGCAGGGAAGAAATCCCTTAACCAGATTAATTCAAATGTTTGTACTTGTACCCAGGGATAAAGTGCTACATTTAACTACACACTTTTTTTGACTTAACAACTTCTTTTATCTTAACAGCCTTGTTTCTGAATGAACCTAGGCGTAGTGGTAAAGCCATCCATCACTCTTCAGAGAGAATGGTATCCAGAGTTACCTTCGCCTTAAAACTTGCTTCCTCTGTTTTCCATGATGGAAAAAAACCCACCCTCCTTTCAGAGGATGCAGAATAATACAAGGTGTATGTTCTACAAAGATCCCAAAAGAGAATTCTCTTCTTCATGGTCATTTTTAAGTCTGTCAGGATCCCATCCTCCGTGTTTCTTAGACACTATAATGATGTCCAAAGGGCAAAGTTTTGTACGGAGTGCACACACCTGTCTAGCAGCACAAAACAGCCACGGGGAATAGAAGGGTATGCACTGACAAGTACAAATGACTGCCAGAAAGCCTTGTCTTTGCAACCCACATGATCACTAACATGCACAAAATAAGAAGGAATTCCCAATTTTTCATAAAACTTGGGCCTCCCCAGTTTTACTAACAACAGAAAAAGGTCAGGGTTAGAATGACAGCTGCACAGGAATATGGGCTCAAAATTTGGGTTGATATTTTTATTGTTAGTCCCAAAGAGAAGACCATTAGAGCATTGCTCTTCTGTCTTGTTTCCAGAGGCAGATACTTTGAGAATAAGTACAGGCTCAGATAAATGACTGCAAAAAAGAAACTGACATTTATTACTTTGCACCTTAAAACTGAAATGACTGTCAGGCTATTTTCTGTTAAGCAATAAGCATATTAGTAAGGTACTTCAAAGCAGCATAAAATGTGATTTGGAGCACGATAAGAGCACTTGTCTGAAAGTGAGGTAAAATTGTTATAAATGCAACTGCTGAGAACTTGTAAGCTGTTGTGCAACAACTTAGCATACTTTCAAGGCTCATAGAGAAAACATGTTAGAAAACCAATTCCTCTAACACACACCCCACACCCCCCGCAAATTCTCAAACCAAAGATTATTTGAATACTGAGGTTTTTCTGTACTGAGTGGTACTTTTTAATTTCCTCAGCAAATTACATTTGAGAGATTCAATGGAAAACATAGCATATAGTCTCATTAATGAGAATGACTAATTAGTTCTGATTTATGTCTTATTCATCTCCCTAAGTTTTTGTATTGCAATTTTATTTTTTACTACTTGCCTTATACATAATGTAGGCAGAATAATTTAGGTCAGGCTGCGGCTTCAAAGGAGACAATTTATCACTTTTATTGGAAAAGACATTAAATACAGACTGAAAAGGGGGAAATATTTAAGTTTATTTTGAAATTTGAGGAAAATTTACAGTAGAGTGAAGAACTGTCTGCATTAATTATAATTGCCACCTCTTTTTGAGAATTTGAAGATTTTAAAGACATGATTAAATACAGTGTGGCATATTATAATCTAAAATGTGTTTTATGATTTTCTGGTTCTGATGAAGGGAGGAAAACAAACTCAGGGATTACAAATGAAAAAAAATGTGAGACTAAGAGCTTGCTTCTTTGGGGTAACATTTTCAGAAAGTCTTAGGTGATGCTGAAATGTAACACTTCTTTTTGAAATAAAGAGATTTAGGGCAATAAAGTGGAATTTTTTAATATACATAAATGCTGAAGTCAACTGGACTTCAATATCTACATACTTTCGAAAATGTTGCCCTTAGGAATGAAAGTCCTATTGATTTTCAGTGAGCCAGTTGCTTAAATGCTTTTGGAAATTTTACCCTCAGGTTAAAATTCTGAAACTCCTACTCAGTGTTAAGCAGGCAAAGTCCCATCAACATGCCCCAGTTGCAAATAAAATAGAAAATGAGTAAAGGTTTTGAAGTCTGTCTTGTTTCTTTACATGTAATTAACTGAACTCTTAATATATCACTATGTTTCAGTAAACTGCTTTGTGTTTCTAATTACGTGGTCTGAAATGATTACAGTGTATTTAAAAAATGCACACTCTACAACAAACCAGCAAAGAAAATCTGGCATTGTTTCAGGATTTCCTAGGCAAACACTTGCCAAACCTGTTGTTAGATCCAAAGTCATAATTTAAAAACAAGCCTACAAGGTATCTGGAAGAAGATCCTTCTTTCCTTCCTTCTTCTCCATCTCCCACTCCCTTACAAGGAAATGGCTTTTACCTGTCAAAACAGAACAGTTAGTGACTTCTGTCTCCTGGTAAGAATCCTATGCTACCTGCAGAGTTTAGGTTTGGCTAGTGCATATTCCTGTTAAAGAAAAAAGTTACCTTCACCAAGAATGTTACTGTCCAAATTCTTCAATCAGATAAACATGCACAACTCCTGACTGAAATTAAGGAAGTCCCTGAGGGCAAAACCTGGCCCCAAATTAGAATTTTAATAATTGTAATACTGTGTAATTCTTTCCCTGCCAAGAGACAGAAATGGCCCATCCCGCACAGCAAATTCACAGACTTGCCACACACCCGGTACCAGGGTTTCACTCAGAACCCATGAACCAGAATGTAATGGAACAAAGTGCGCACAACTGATTTTATTAAAATGAATCCATCCAATATTACGGTGCATTTGTACAGTACTGAAAATCTCTTACTTGCTCACATAGAATCTGCTGTATTTGAGCAAATGTTTCCACATTATCACCCTTAACACTGCATTTTAAACACTGGGAACCTTAATTAAAATGGAGATCTGCCTCTCTCTCTCTCTCTCTCTCTCTCTCTCTCTCTCTCTCTTATATGATCTGTAAGAGTATCATTTCATGTGTTGGTTTTTACTCTCAGCTGCTAGTATTTCCTTCTACCAGAAGTTAGTTTCAGTCACCTACTTCTCTTTCAAGGCCCTAACTGTTTCATGCAATCAATGGATGAGTCAGGCTGAATGAAATTAAGACAGAGAACCAAGTTATCTCCTGCCTACGCAGACACTACAGCCAATTCCTGACTTCCTTTCCGGCAATTTTAATTACCTTGAATTCACATGTAAAAGATAATGTGACAGAAGACCTGATAGGTCCCAGATGATTGAGGATCTCCTAATTGGAATGCTCTAGGATCTCTTTTAAAACAATAAAATTACTTTTTTTATTGGACTGAGTTTTAGTAAACCTCACTATGACTATAGTGTAGCCCTAACTACGGCTGTATGGCAAAATGCACACTGAGAGTCGAGTTTCCAAAATCCTAGGGCTAAGTGCTGAACAGGTTTTTTTAGGCATTTAAACAATGAGAACATTTTGGTTTTGCTGTTGACTCACATACTCAAATACAATATAAAGAAACACATGAGCACTCAGTTTGGCTAAGAGTGAAAAATGCTATTGCCATAAAGTTGAGAGGTGGGAATGAATATTCAGTACATTCCACCCATTCTCCAGGTTGTGTGTAAAGTTTAATATCAAAACACTTCAGGGAAGAATAAAGAATGGAAATTCTTTGCAGCAATAGGTCCCATGATTTCAAACACTTTTATTCAGTCCAAATAAAAAAAAAATCCTCACATTCTGAGAGTCCTTACAGAAGAAATTTCACGGGAAATAAAGAAAATCTAACCAGATGTTACTTCTCAGTTTTGGTTTTTTATTTGATTAATCTTGACTTTTAATAATGATGGTTCAACAGCAGCAAGATAATCCCTGCCTTAAGCATGGCATTAAGTTTTAGAGGATTGTTTCTGTTATCTAAACTTAGAAGTCTCTCAGTATACCTTTATGATGATAAACAAATATTAGCTGCACTTAATCACAGAGTTTTAAGCAAAACCATCTTCTAGCCTGAAATGCAGTGGGATTTCAGCCTTCTTCTGATGTTCTATATAGCCATATGATCACAACAGATTATCATTTAGAATTAAAATGTAAAGTAATATGGTTATCAGCAAGGATGAATTTAAAACTACTTCCCTAAAGATGACAGTTTGTCCATACTGCTCATAACTGACCATAAGGTAGCTCTTGTCACTACTGCACCTGATGTCAGTGTCCAGGAACTGAGTAGGCTCCATAATGAACATCTGTTGTCCCATATTCAAAACCTTGTCACTGTTTATGTCTGTAATCTTCAGGCAATGAAGACATTCTTTTTCCAGTGCAAAACATTGTTGTTGTGACAGAGATTTATTTTGGGACTTCAGTCTTAAGTCTATTTGGAATTGCAAACTGGTTTAGATGACATATAAACAGTATTCAGGAAAGGAAATGTCAGAACATTCTGTTTGTTCACTTGGCCTTTCTGCAATTCTTCAAAGCTTTTTGCAGGGTTGCTTTTCTAAAATATATCCTAACATGGAAACGTTATACAAATAAAGCTTTCATAACTGTCAACATCTGAATTTATTTTTCAGGAGAAGTATTTCCAATAAATTTTCACTCTGAGGAAAAACAGAATAGTGTCATCCCTTCTGCTAGTCTTCATCTAAAATGTAGCTCTCATCTCACACATTCGTGCCTGCCTCGTTAGAACGACATAACAATTTTTACTGTAAATGGAAGATCCTCCAGGTGAAAATCCCCGACATGATTCTTCCCTGATGGTAACCAGATTAGCCTCCTGTAAATCCAGGAGATGCATGTTTTCTTCTGAAGGTTGGATATAGCAAGTCACCTTTGTATAAACAGTCAGTAAGAGATGGTGTTTTGGTATGGGCCCCTCTGACCAGCAAAGTTTTTTTTTCCTCCTTACTTGCTCCCTTTGCTATTTCTTGTGAGGGTAGCATCATGAAATCTTGTCTTCCAGCTTCCCTTCAGAGTTTTTGCATTACAGATACCAATTGCCATCCACCTGTTGAGTAGCCAAATGGAATTCGCGTCCCTTACTGACTCCCTTCTTTACTTTTCCCATTGCAAACTTCGGCAAGAGAATGACTGGCTGGCATTTCCATGTCTGTCCACCTGGTTCCTGCGTGCTGGAACACAGCTGTCAGGCAGAGAAGGACCTGGGGGTGTTGGTTGGCTGCCGACTGAATATGAGCCAGCAGTGTGCCCAGGCAGCCAAGATGGCCAATGGCATCCTGGCTTGTATCAAAAACAGTGTGGCCAGTAAGTCTAGGGAAGTGCCCCTGTACTCGGCACTGGTGAGGCCACATCTCGAGTACTGTGTCCAGTTCTGGGCTCCTCACCATAAGAAGGACATTGAGATCCTCGAGCGAGTCCAGAGAAGGGCAACCAGGCTGATGAAGGGACTGGAGGGAAAATCCTATGAGAAGCAGCTGAGGGAGCTGGGGCTGTTTAGCTTGGAGAAGAGGAGGCTGAGGGGAGACTTTATCATCACCTACAACTACCTGAAGGGAGGTTGTAGAGAGGTGGGTGATGGTCCCTTCAGCCAGGTGACAGGAGACAGACAAGGGGAAATGGCACAAAGCTGTGCCAGGGCAGGTTTAGATTCGATATTAGGAAAAAGTTCTTCACTGAAAGCATTGTTGGGATGTAGAACAAGCTGCCCAGAGAGGTGGTTGAGTCACAATCTCTAGTTGTGTTTTAAAAAAGGGTGGATGAGGTACTTAGGGATATGGTTTAGCTTAGGACAGGAACTGTTGGACTCGATGATCTTAAAGGTCTTTCCAAACCTTGTGATTCTGTGATTCTGATTCTGGAAACACCTTTAGCAACCAAGAAAGGAGACCGAGGATTGGGAGGGCATCTCTCCAAAAATTTTGTTGCACGGTTGAAGCTTCAAGACAGGAAAAGTATTTGAGATACCTATTAAGGCTGCATGCTTGCACAGTGTCATGAAGAACTGGTAGATCAGGCTGGTCTAGGAGGCAATTTGGGGACAAATTTTCTAAGAGAGGTATTCTGAGGAGATTCTGTTACCTAGTAGGTGGCAATGCATTCAGCACTGTAATTTGTGCATAGAGTAGATATTTTGTGCTCCCACTGAAAAATAATATGGAGAACAAAAAAGAAGGATATCTTGCATAGAATAAAATATTTTGTTCTAGGCATGCCAATACATATTTTTTTGTCAACACTCAGTATCATTATAAAGTCTGTTAAAAAATCACTAAAACTGAACTACTGGAACTAATTTACTCAATAAAACTTTAATGACTTTCTCTGTTCTTAAGTGAAGTGAGGAAAGTGGTTATTTTATTGCTATTCATTTAGTCAACAAGTATAAACAAAAATGAATGGATATGATGGTTGCTACGGACAGACGTATATGTGCCCATGAAATACTTGATCTTATTTTCATTCTAGAAAACACTTACTGTCAAGAATAAATTGCTTAAGATAGATAAATTGGTTTATAAATTGTTGGTATAAAGAACCATGCATGCTTGCTTTTCCTGCAGCATTAGCTTTCTTTACGAGTCCAATTCAAACCTCACTGGAGTCAACAGAGATCTTTCAGTTGCCTTAAAGGGAGTTGCATTTAGAGCCTCCATGTGTCAAAACAGTCATGGAGAGACAAGCTGGCAGTGTTCTGATAATCTCTGTTCATAGCGTGCACGTTAAATTAACTTAAAACATGTGTCCAGTAGGTGGCATATGAGATCTCCTAGTCTGAAACGTCAATAAAGCAATGGCATGTCACCGCCCACACGGGAAAATGAGATTTCACTGGTTAGGTCTAAAAGGCCATTATGAGCCGTAACTGTCTATATGCAGCAACCAATGTGGTCTTTTTATTAGCTTTTATTTAATTTACATTATTAGATTCACATTTCCATATTAAAAAGAGCTTAGCATATTTATGAATAGCATAGCTATAAAATACTTGATTTATCAAGCTTGTTAAAAAAAGTTTACATTTTTTCATTTTTTCCATTACTTAATGTTTACTACTAATGTCAGCACATATCTGCTTATAATATGGTGGCAGTCCCTCCCAAGTCCTTGTTCCAAACATCTGAGGGAGGCGTTTTTCTCATTCTTCCTGACAGAATTTAGTCTGCTTAGAGGTCCTTAGTGAATGTATCATTCCCTAGAAAGCCCCTTCCCCTTCCTATGGACATTCAGCACTGAGACTCCAATTTCAACCTCGTGCCACATGGAGTACTACCACTGTAAGAAATCTGGGATTGTCATTGAAAGGGAGGCTTGGGAAACCTCCTTTCCCATTCAAGTCCTCTTTATATTACTAGCTGTTCTTCATTTTGATACAATAGGTAATGTAGCTGTGACCTGATACCGCATGACCACATAAGACTAAACACCGCTTTGTGAAACTACAATACCTGAAAGAACTTCAGAATATCTTAATTATCCCACACACAAAGATTAAAGGAAGGAAGACAGTCGCAGGAATACAGAGGCTGCTTAATGTAATCATATTCAGGATTACTCTTGGTTATTAAGGTCCTTTTTGGTTAGAGATGTTGCAGAGGATTGAAGTCGCTCATTGTTTGCTTTATTACCTTCAGCAAAACATCTGAGGAGCAGGAACCCTGAATTTGCTCTCTATATCTAGCCTTCAGCTTTGTGGCACACATAATCTTTGCATGGTAAAAGTTCAGACTGTATACTGAACCCTAATTGGCTTGGGCTCCAGCATCAAATGTTGGTGGTGTGCGTGAAAATATATCACTAATCTGACCTTGTGATTTTGGGGGCCATTGCAATGGGTTTTTATGCCTCGGATTTGCATCTATACTGTCAAACAGGTACGGATCTCAGAATGTTCTCAAGACCTAACTCTCCCATAATTCACACCACATACCACCCTTAAATTAATACCAAGGCGTTACTTTAGCATGAGTGCCAGAAGGTGGAAAAAACTCTCGCTCTACTCAGAAACACTGATTATACTCAGTGGCTTTGTGTGGGCCAAGCTTTTGTTCAGGCAGCTCGCCTGGCCTGCGCCCAGGCAAAATCAATCACAGCAATGGTTCATCAGCTAGTACTGGGAGGTTGCTTTTCCTTGTAACAGTGTAGATTGCTTAAAACCAAGCTGTGAGTGGGCTACGCTCAAAAGGGTAGATGGAAAATTTGTGGGACATGTGGCTTAGCATGCGCATGTGTGCAGTCAAACCCACTTTTCAGTTTGTAGTCTAGACGTGGCCTTATGGCTTGGATTTGGAAATGCTGAACCTCACAGAGATGAAAGTAAGGTTTAATATCCTAAGGCAGATGGGTTGGAATGTGGAGAAAACCTAATAATGCAGTTTACTTTAAAGTCTGTAGTATGACTGTGGTCAATCCCGCTCTTTTAAATGGGGAGGGGGGAGGATTTAATCTCATCTAAATTTGGCAGGTACAATTCAAGATAAATAGTTTGAATCTCTAGTGCCTGTGGTTTGGAAACAAAATTAAGCTTCTTCTAATAAATTTCTTTAAATTTTCTTTCCGAATGTTCTGCTAAACACCACTTCTCTCTTGGAGGCAGCTGTAATAATACAATATTTTACATTTATAAAGTGCTTTTCATCCTGAAAACTCCCAGCAGATTTTGCAAACTGCATTTGTTCAAAATCACCTAGATGTGACTGAGGTGCACAGGGAGCAACAACCAGACACGGAGGCATAACACATACCTTGGGTCATGGAAGTCTTGGCCAAAACTGCTAGACTAAAATTCTAGCACTATTGAAAGAAAGAATAATAACCTTTTTTTCTATCCTACATGAAGTCAAATGGCTGAGACCCTGGATTTTTCAAAACACTCAGTTGATTGTAAACTTTACTAGTTCATTAAGTATCCGGGAAGGAAGAAAGAATGAAATTACTTGATTGGGACTGGAATAGCAATAGCCAGGGTATCTTAAAACTAATACTTAGTGTTAAGCTTTCCTTGCCAGATCTATCTGGATATTAGTTCCAGCTCTCTATGATTTGCATGCAGATGAGACAGTTGTTGGGTACAAAGCCTTAATGAGGCTGTGGACAAGCAAAAGCACTTCCCTACAAGAGGGTAATGAACAGAATGTTACCAGCAATTGTTTGCCAGGCTGGTATGCTCTGTTAAAAATAGAAAATACTAAACATAGCTGTAATTTAGAAAGAAAAGAAAAACTGTATGCAGCTAGTGCAAGTAGTAGTATTAGGTGAATGTTTATGTTAAGATCATCAGCTTCTCGTTACAGTGGAAATAAAATGGAGGTTACAGTGAATGCTCATTTTGTTAGCTTACAAAAACTGTCACACAGCATTATATTTTGGCATCAAGCATGATGAAAGATCCAAAAATGCTCAATACAAGTTAGAACTCAAATGCCTGTTTCTTTAGAAGAAAGAACTCTCATGGAATTCAGCTGAAGTTGTGCATAAGTGAGGCAGGATCTAGCTTGCTGAAGAGTAGTTATACCATTCCCTGAAATGCAGGTAGGTAAGACTGGAAAACATAATGGACTTGTATATGGCACTAGAAATATTAAATCAAACTGAAACTGCATTTTTGTTCATTGAGACAGAACTCTCAACAAATGTATTTCACCAGAAGAAATGAATTACAGAGTCTTGTTTTATGTACGCTGTGCTACTGCATTCCTGCCAAAGGGCCAGTCTTTATCCAGGCATTTTAAGTAAATTATCAATAGAGCACTTAGGACAAAGCACAACTCATAAGATGCAGATAATAAAGATATATATAAAACATATTCAAATGTACATTTTTCTTTTTGTCTTTCTAATTGCAAACTGTAATCTACAATCTACAGATTTCCCTTTTTTTTGTGGTTGTTAAGAGTTTTGAGAAGAATTCTCTTAAAATCGGACCATTCAGTTTTAAAAGAAAATAATTATAATATTTGCTGTTGTTTCTTGGGACATTTACAAATGATTTCTTTTTTTTTCCCCACAGTTTACTGGCCAAGTTGTGTGTTGTTCTATGTCACAGGCTGTAAAGTCTTTTACACGGCATTTCTTTGTTTGAAGGATAACTTGCAAAAAATGGAGAGAAAATATTTCTTTTAAGCACATGGTATGCATTTTTTTTCTCTTTTCAGAAACTGTATTTGCAGGAAAAAACATAAAAAAGGAGCACTGATTTTGGCTGAAGTCTTCGAAGGAGCAAAAGAAAATCAGATGTCCAGCTTAGCTGATTCACAAGGTTGGTTTAGTTTCTATCAGCTTTTAATTTGTCTGAAAACATCAGCCACTAAAGCAAGGTGCTATTTTTCATTAGAGCCTAAGAACCTGAGACTATGGAAGCCACAAAAAATTATACAAATTATTCATTCTAACAGCTACAGATATGATAAAATATTTGATGCACACATGAAAGGTATTTAGATGTTAGTTGTTACTCTTTTTTTAAATGGAAGAATAAACAGAGCATGGATCCAATTATACTGCATTTCTTAAAGGTTTTTTGATACTGGAAGGCCAAGGGAGATTGCCAGATAATTGTATACAATACAGCCAGGTACTTTTGTAGTGAACTTCATAACCTGTGTTTGAGTAATGTGTTTCAGAAAGCACTGAAATGTGAAAGAAGACTTCATCCTTCTGCTAATTTGGACATTCTCCCTTGCTATAAAGAATGCATGTCTTGTATGTAGTCTCAAGTTTTGGGCTTTCATTTTGTGGCCAGAAAAAGATTTCTCATGTATAATACTACCCAGTGCTTTCGCTTGTAAAGGTACAGGCGCACTAGGCTTCAGAAATCTCTAAGTCTTCTTTTATTTCTCTCTCATTTATCACTGTTCAGTCTCTCAGACAGCTACTAAGCTACTCAGCTGAACACAAAGGAGTTATTTTTGTCTCTAAGAATATGGTATGAGACCTACTATACACAAAGTACAAAACATCAAGGCATTCATGACAAAAATCTAATTTAGGAATAGTGCTGTCAAATTCTCAGCAGTATCAAAGTGAAGAATACCTTAACAAAAATCAGTTATATGTCTTCCCAGCTTTTACTAGTTTTGCTTCATCATGCAAGTAGATACTGCTGGAAAGTTAGTAAGCTGAGGCAGATTCCTGTTGCCCCTGTTTTTGGAGTGGGTTTTTTGACACAAAAAGATCCTTGTGACAAGACATGAGCCCGTTTCAGGCTGGTTGATGATTTTTCACTGGATGTTGGCCATTTGTACCTTGGCAGCCAATTATGCATTCTTTCTAGAAACATAGTAGAAATTACAGCATCATTAGATGGATTTCATTGGTATGTGCTGGTTTATGAATAAGCAACACAGAAGTTGTCTTTGATTCTAATCACAAGTCTAATCCTTGTGTCTAATCCTGACACAAGTCAGGAGGTTGGTGCTTTCATGGACGTGAAACTAAAGTGTTCCTAGAACTTGTGGGATGAAGGTTGGTGTAATTTGATGTAAACTGGGGCAAAGTTGCATGTTCAGGCGAGTACTGTGGTTTCAGACCAAAATTTCCACCCTCTAGAGGTACATTTCTTCAGTGTTTCATAAGGGCAAACTCCTGAATCTGCAGAAGGCCTTAGCAATTACCCTGATGCCCCACATACCAGCCGAGTGCTACTGCCCAAGTGCATAGCAAGGAATACAGACAGTAAATGCTGACATTTTAAACCACTTAAGGGTACATATAGTTAATCCTCAAGTTTCATAAGTGCTGTAGAAGTCACTGAGAAGGAAAAATATTAACTTTTACTAATAAACAAGAATTAAAAGAAAGATTGGAAACAAATAAGGGCATTAGAAACAGAATATAGTGAATACAAAGATGGAACATGCGATTAAACAGGTTCCAAATAGCTGCACATTGTTACTATTCACTTTTATGTCCAGTTATGAGCTCTACCTCAACCATTTCATATAAATCTGTGACTCAAAGCCAAAAGAAGCCCAAGTTCTTGGAGTTTTTTTTATGTTTGTGTAACTTACTTATTTGTCAGTCTGGGCCAATTCTTGGCATAGGAGGTCACTCCCCACAAATCATGCTGCTTGAGAAGTGGCTGAAAGATGGATGAGGCAAGGCACAGAGCTGTGCTGATGGAATGTCTGGTGGGAGGAGGACTGATACGCACAGAGCAGGAGCAGAGGGAGGCCACTGAGCAGTGAAGACGCGTCCCGAATTGTGGTAGCTCCAGAACCTTCCTCATAGAATCACAGAGTCATAGAATGGTCTGGGCTGGAAGGGATCCCAAGGATCATAGAGTTCCAATCCCCATGCCACAGGCAGGGCCACCAATCTCCAGGCCTGGATCTAGACAACGTTGCCCAGGGCGCCATCCAACCTGGCCTTGAACACCTCCACTGATGGAGCATCCACGACCTATCTGGGCAGCCTGTTCCAGCACTTCACCACTCTCTGTAAAGGTCTTCCCCCTAATATCCAATCTAAACCTTCCCTCCTTTAGCTTCAATCCATTCCCCCTTGTCCTGCCATTATCTACCCTTTTAAAAAGTTGCTTCCCCTCCAGTTTACATGCTCCCTTTAAGTACTGGAAGGCTGC
>VZTU01016186.1:0-41931 GCA_013400835.1 Zapornia atra
GTTAAACAGCCATGTTTGCAGAAGTCTTTGTTGGGTTCCTACAGAGCTCTAAAAAGGAATTGTGTGCACTCAGCTCTCCACAACCACCTCTATCAACTAGAATTATGACACTATATTTCCATGAAGCATATCATGTGCAAACAGACAAAACAGAATTATTTTGTGGAGTAAAGAGAGTCTTCTCTTATCTCTGAAAGGAACCAACCTTATCAAGAAACAGTTAATGAAGCATTTACTCCGAACTACCCCCTTACCTTTCCTAAGACAGTGAGACATGGCTTAGGCTCCAACTCTGGCTGTTCCAGTTTCACCACTCCTACCCATCCATATTCATATAGGTCTTCCTCATCATTGCTATTACACAGTCCGAGTGGATGCATCTGAAATGGAATCAGAAAAAAACCTTCAGCCAATCAGGAGAATTAAAAAAACCCCACAGAGATTGCTTTTGAATACTTTAGTTTATAACAGATACACCTTTATTTATTAAAGTACACCAGAAAACCTGCAACGTAAGACTGCACATATGAAGAATTCGATACATTTCTTAAGTATGCTATCAGTGCAAAATCTTGGAATGTTATGTGGCCTCACTGCCATCTTACTCAGGAAAAATCACTTCAGAGTCACACTCAAATGTGACTATGTATCCTGTTCTCAGATATAATTAAATTCAAAGCTCCACTTTGCATTGACATATGCTGTGTCAGTTGAGCTTCGAAACCACGACCCACATCTAAGAAGTTTCTAGTTCAAAATCCTTGAAATGTGCTGGGGCACTTTCCACATGCAAAGGGCAAAACTGAAACCAGGACTGGGCAGCTTTTATCCAAGGTTACAAATCTGTATCGGTTGCTGAGGGCTTAAAATAAAATCAGAAAGAGCCCCACAAATTTTAAGTGGGTTAGTGTTACAAAGCAGACAAACAGTAAACCAACTAAGGAGGAACATTTTCTTTCCTGAGGGAAAGAAATTCTCCAATTCTTGTCCAAACCCATGAACTGAACCCACTCAGAACATACACTTTTACTCAAAAAGTATAGCAAGGTTGTACTATGAACTGGTTACTAGAAGAAACCTGTGCTCCGGCTGGCAAACAAAACCAAAGAACTATCACTGGAGAATTCTCCTCCAACACGACCATGCTGGTTACTACCACTGCTTTGCAAGTGCAAATGTGACCACAACAAGCGGATTCCATTTTGTAGTCCACTGACCCAGGCACAGAATGTGTACCTTATACTTCCTACCAGTGCGTAGAAGACTGAAGTAGGGAGAAAACCCAAATTTATTAAACCACCACACAATAGCAAAATGTACTTGTACATGAGAAACCTCAAACCCAAATGCGAAACCCAGTGTAAGCAGTAAGCAAAACTAACATGGTGCCGGAGGGTCTGTGCTGGCAAATGCAGAGAACTTAGTAGGTACATCTCTGCAGGCTACAAACTCCTGAGGATTTTGTTGCATCACACTGGAATCTCACCAGAGTAATTAATTAAACAAATTATATTATGCCAACGGTACTCCCTCAAAGTCTGTGCTTCAGGAAGGGGCAACTGACAAAAACATTGCATTGTACAATTAAAAACGTGCATTGCAAAGCCAGACTGTTCCTAGACTATTTGTTCTGGTGTATCTGAACATCTAGAGGACCAACACAAATACTCAGATGAGGGATGTCAGACACATTAGTCATCAGCTCTGTGTAACCATTACACATCGAGTGAACTCATACTCAAGTACCCAGCATCAGCTCTTTCAATAAAATAACTTGGCTTAAAATTGCACCAGGGGAGATTTAGGCTAGGTATCAGGAAGAATTTCTTTACTGAAAGCATTGTCAGGCATTGGAACAGGCTGCCCAGGGAGGTGGTGGAATCACCATCCCTGGAGGTATTTAAAAGGCATATAGATGAAGTCCTTAAGGACATGACCTAGATGTAGTCTAGTCTGGGTTAGGCTATGGTTGGACTCAATAATGTAAAGGGTCTCTTCCAACCCAGGTGATTCTATGACCTCTGTTCCCACCCTCCAGCATTTCTTCCTCTGGGTTCCTCCTGGATTTCTGTGACAGCACTGTTCTCCTCTCCTTTCTGGGGGCTCTTGTCTGTTCACATTGTTCAGATTTCAGGTTTTTAATGCAGACCATTTAGACCTCCAGTCAAACCAACTTCTCCATCAACCTCGTCCTCAGCTCTTGCCTCATGGATACACTACCAATGGCAATCTGATCACCTTCCTCAAAATTCTGTCCCTACCATAGCTGCCAACAGAAGACATTCAATTCCCCCACTTGAAAAAAAATTTAGGTTTTTGCATAACATTTTTACAACACTTCAAAAAATCCATCATTGTGTTTGTTTTCATGGGGAATGCACATATCTTCATACATCAACTCATCAATTTCCATTTTATCTAATGCAACCTTCTTCTCCTTGAACACACAAGTACAGTGTGTACTACAATAACCTTTCAGACCATCATTGTTAGAATCATTGTTCATCATACATCACTCTGAGCATGCAATTTCCACCCATGAATATCTTACCTGCATAAATTTCCCTATGACTTCACATCCCAATCTACAGTATTTTGTTCACACTTCATACTGAGACCCCACAGGCTAAAAGGAAAACCAGCTTCAGTAGTGCATTCACAGGATTGCTTTTCTGGTTTTATTTTGGGGGGGGGGGNTTTGGTTTGTTTTTTTCTTCAGTTCACACTAAAATTAAGGATCCCAAGGGGCCTTAACTTGATAATCCTTATGGGTCCCTTACAACTCAGAATACTCTATGATAATCCCCTCCCCTGCACTGTCTGCAGCTGGCAATGGTGTGGCAACACAGGCAATGCACTCCTACCTACAGAGAAAGGGGACAGCAGCTTCCCTGAGCTCCTGTAGCAGAGAAGTGTTGAAGACATGGCTTCACAAATCAAGACAAAGCTGAAAGAAAAGGGACTGCCTTTGCTGTCTCTTTGGAAAGTTGAAGAAAGCGAAGGTATACTGACTTCTTCAAAAGAGCTGAGAAAGCACCTCTCCATCCTACATTCATCGTGAGTCCCAGACACACCTTTGCTGAAGCACCTCAACTGCAGACATCCCACTTCACCCTTTAGAATAGAAAGCCATGGATCTGTGGATCAGAGGCCAAGACATGACACAGGTTAAGGTCTCTTTCCACTCTAAAGCCTAAGTAGACCACAGGACATGAAAGGGAAAGGCAGAATGAAAATACCTAGACAAAAATTCAGGCCCAGGGAGGATCTAAGATGTTTCTGGATCACATATATGTTTCACTTTAGACATGCGAAACAAAAGATATCATGGACAAACTATGAAGGCAACAATAAAACAAATTCATTTTCTATGAAAAGGAAAATTATCAGTAGTTTCAAATAGTTTCAGTAAAAAGCAAATAGATAACCCTACACTGCACAAGCCCCAAGCACAGCAGAACTGTTGAGTCTTTCTGTGAAGACTTGAATTCCTTATTGCTCTAGGGGCTGAAACATGCAATGCACTTGGTGCAGATCTGTGTGTGTCCCTGCATGAATTCACATTACTTCACCAGACGGACTTTTGAAATAACATTTATGAGTTTTGCAGAGCTTAAAAAAACCCAACCCTACAAAACAAAACCAATTAAAACAAAACCCACCCTGAATGGGAAGTCTCTCATCAGAGAAATGCAGTTTCTTCTCAAAACCTTCCTCCAAACCAGGTGTATGTAGAAGCAGCACCTGGTAACTGCAGCTGAAGTGAGTTCCTTTTCTAGCTTCCCCCAGGTTATGGAAGCAGAACTAGGTAACTCAGATACTTTGAATTACCCAGGCCCTCAGTGTCTAGCCACCACTTTCAAGCTCTAGGTATCATTTATTCCTTCCAACTCACTCCCTCATGAAAGCTTCTTCTAAGGGAAGACATTGATCTCCTTCAACATCTTGCTGACAAGCTGCTAAGACAGCTGGACCAAAAAATGGTGGAAAACTGGCTAAACTGGCTCAAAGTCTGCAGTTACCACAAATAGTTGTGGTTCATGGCTCAAAGTTGAAGTGGCAGCTGGTCATAAGTGGAGTTTAGAGCCTTTGGAGTTGATACTGGATCTGATAGAGTGGGATAGAGTAATACAAAGCAGTACAGGCTGCATATGATGTGACTGGCTGCAGCACAGCTCTGCTGAAGACAACACAGGGCTTCTGATGAAGAGCAAACTGAATGTGAGTAAACAGCTGAGGCTGCACCTGGAGCATGTATGTGTATAGCCAGCAGATCAAGGAATGTGATTATTCCACTGTACTTGGCACTTGTTAGACCACACCTGTATAATGTGTCCAGTTTTGGCTGGAGAAGGTCCAGCAAAAGGACACCAACATGATAAAAGGGTTGGAGAACTTGGCATGTGAAAAAAGTTGAAAGAATTCCATTCATTCAGCCTAGGGAAGCGCAGGCTCCAGGAGATCTAATCAGTCTTACAGGTAGCTACAGAGAATACAGAAGTAGTCTTTTCATGAGGACAAGAGGAAATGGCATCAAGTTACGCCAGGGGAGGTTTACACTGGATATTAGGAAAAGCTTCACAGAGACGGTTGTTAGGCCTTGAAATGGGCTGCCCAGGGAAGTGGTGGAGTCCCCATCCCTGGCGGTATTTAAAAGACAGTTAGATGTGATGTTGAGGGACATGGTTTAGTGGTAGCTGGCAGGTTAGTGTGATGGTTGGACTTGTTGATCTAAAGGGTCTGGTCCAACTAAGACAATTCTATGCTTCTGTGAGGGCACATGATGACAAGAGGTAAAATGCGCAGGGCTACTCCAAGGAAAATCTGTTTAGATACATGGAAACAATTCTTCACCATAAGAACAGGTTGCCCTGAAAAGTGGTTGAACATTCACCACTGGAAATATTCAAGATTTGGCAAGGACCTTGATAACAAGGATGCTAAGGATGTTCTTTCAATGAAAAGCTGGATGCGATGATCTCCAGAAATCCCACTGAGCCTAGACTTTTCTATTGTTCTTTGGTTTTAAGTTCCATCCTACAAATCAAGTTAAAATAATTTGCAAAAGCTACAGTCTTGCCATCCTGCAGTTTCAGCAAGCTATTGTTAGGCACATAAAAAAGGTTGAATATACATATCTCACTAGACATGCAACTGGTTTATGAAAAGGCATCCCATGAAACAAAATTTTATTTATAAAACTACCAGACTAAACAGCATATAGAAGAACTCAGTAGTGTAAAAATCTCCAGTCCTCTGCAGAGCTTCAATCCTCATTCACCGTCAATGGGAAAGAATAAATGAAGAATCATAGATGTGATGGGGCAGGAGTGAAACTGAGTGAGAAAGTTGTCAATATTAATATCCGTTTCCACAATAACAAAACTGCAAAGACAGGGGAAATTATATCTTGGAGAATAGAACTGTCACTATCTGGTTCTCACCTTCATCCAAGTTGGCTGGTGTTAGCCAATTTCAGACCACATATTGGACTGCAAACCAATTGTCAAATCCTGTACAACTGTTTGCGTGTATTGCAGATGGGGGGGGTGGGAGAACAAGAAGGCTGGTTCATTCACACTATTGATACAGCTGTCACAACGAACTGAAATAATGCACACTTGGATTTGGAAAGTTATCAGCAAAGCTTATTTCCACAGGACACATACAAGAACTCTGGAATTAAAGTGACGGATTTCAAGTTTCCTCAAAGATTCTGCTCTAGATTTTACCTTTCACTGAAGAGATAATATTTTCTTAGCATCAAGAGCAAGTAACTGTATTAGGTATAATACTGCTAAGACAGCTTCTTTCTACACCTAACAGAACAGCTAATCTCTGCTCTAATTTTACTCACCTATAGTCTTAGATGTACAAGATATGTGTTTAAGATCACCAGGAATTATTCATCATCATCAAAAATGTTTCTGATAGCCCAAAAGCAAGGTTTAACCCTAACCAGACCTGACAAGTCAGTAAAGGCAAATATTTACACACTCTAGAATAGTGGCTTGCCAGAACAGCAGACTTTATGAAAACAATTGTCTGAGAAAACAAAGTTATGACAATGCATCCACTTGGTCCTTGTTCCTATTCCTGCAGAACAAGACCTTTCCTGAAGAACACATTTCTTCTGAAGCAGGTTGCCTCAAATTACTTGTTTTCACATAATATTTTTTGTTTAATAATTGGCTCTAATCTGAATCTTTGAGTGCCCTCAGATGAGGAAGCTGTCAGATATCATGACTGTAGTAAGAAATTAAGTAAGAACTTATGGCAAGTTACCAGTTTCCCACTCAAAACAAACAAGTGAAGGATGTTAAATATTTTCACTATACAGGTCAGAATAAAGCTATCAATTCTTCCACACATGAATGGAAACTAAGCAAAATTTAAAAAAAAAAAAAAAAGAGAGAGAAAAAAGGAAAAACCACCCAAAAAACCCGAAACAGAGTACTAGCTCGTATTCAATAAGAAACGTGAAGAAAACCTGTCAGAGCAACAAGGAGAGCTCAGCTCATCACATACACTGCCTTACATCAAGATAAGCCTTTGAAACTGTCCATTCTGTGCAATAAAGTCTGTGCTTTGTCCAGCAGGAACTACAGATTTGATAGCTCTATGGCATGGAACAATTACCCATGCATTCATTAACTACTGAAAAACACCTAACTTGTCTGTTATCTCTCAAGCCTACTTTCAACCAGCATCAGAACACAGAAAGAATGTAGGAATTTGGAATTTATCCAAACCATGTAAAATGAGCCCCTAAAGTAAGAAAAAAATCTAGAGCTCACTGGTAGAACTGCTTCCATCTTCAATCTACTCCAGTGACAAGACCAAACCTACACGAACCTTCACTACATACAACAAAGACTTAAAAGAAAAAAAGTCTCCACTTTATTCATGTGAGAAGGAATTCAACTGTGACAAGGAACAGAGCAAAGGGCCAAAAAGTGGCCCTGGGTAGAAAGGAAAAATGCAGTCATTTAGAGACGTTTCCATCAGGGCACAAAATAAGACTTTTTAGCACAAAGGCAAGACACCTGGCTAGAGTTCTCTAGTGAGAATGGACTGGACTAACTCTGTGAAATACCCTGGTAGAGCTTATAGAGTAAAATAATCAGTGAGAGACACAGAAGGTGCAAAACAGTCAAGTTAGTGTCAGCAACACTCATTTCTTGCATTTCATCTGAAATTTTACTGTCTTGCCTATTGAAAGAGAAACTGCTTCCCAAAGACTACAAAAATGATTTTGCACTCATTCTCCAGGATGGGCTCTCAGCTGACTGATTTCCCACTGCTTGTCGATACTCTTGTGATCTTCATCTTCAACATAATGCAGCTACTAATACAAATGCATCACCACAAGACTGAATTTGTTCCTACTACTTACAAATACAGTGGAATGAAGAACTTAAACCTTCCCATCTCCATTTACTCTTCTGTATCAGCAGAGCAACCAGTTGCCAAAAAAGTGATTCAGGGTTCCTGACTGCACGATTCCAACCCAGCATTACTAAAACTCCACCAGAAAGAAAAGGCTCAGGGTGTAAGTTGTCTAATCAGTGCTTTTTGAAAAAGGCATCAGCATAATGTGCCATTACAGATGAGCAATCCAAACTAGAAAAAATCTTTCAAGAACTGAAGAGTAGGTTGGTTTTTTTTCAGAAAAAAGTTAGGAGTCACTATTGTCTCTGCAGCCTGATAAAACATGAGGTTATTGTCCTGAGTGCAGCTAGAACATTGCAGCCTTTTTTAAAAAGGTGAAGGCCAGAGGCATTTTCTCATCACCCTGTGCTCCTCTGGACCAAGCAGCTTTGCTGTGCAGAGGGGAACTTTCGGCCTCTGGCGCAAGTAAAAAAAATGCCATTACAGCACAGTTTTTCTTTTCACTTTCAGACTTTTTTTTTTCTTTCTATTTTGAAGAGGAACATCATGCCAAAAACCAAATCACCACAAAACGTAACATTATAGGACCTGAGCATTTCAGCAGTGCGCTTTTCTTGGCTATCAGTTGTGACTGTGCGGTTCGACCCAGTGGTTAGCATTGAACCCACAAGTGGCTTCCACTGAACTTTCCCTATAGCAAAAGCATCAAGCATTCCTGAAATCCTCTCAGAGTCCACTTTACTCCAGGAAGTATGCCAAAAGGAATGATGAGAAATTCATTCTATGCTACAATTAAATGTAAAAACAGAGACAAGCAGTTGAACACATCCACCACTGGCAGAAAGGCCAGAGAAATTCTACAGTGCAGACAGGTCAGTCCTACATACAGTCCTAGATTATACAATCACAGAATCAATCACTTTGTTTGGAAGAGACCTTTAAGATCACCAAGTCCAACCACAGCCTATCCCTGCCTAGTCCACATCTAGACCTATCCCAGAGCACAGTATCTAAATGCCTTTTAAAAACCTCCAGGGATGGTGACTCCACCGCCTCCCTGGGCAGCCAGTTCCAATACTTGATTACCCTTTCAGTAAAGAAATCCTTCCTGGTATCTAACCAAATCTCCCCTGGTGCAATCTGAAACCATTTCCTCTCATCCTATCGCTTGTTACCTGAGAGAAGGGACCAACCCCCACCTCTCTACACCCTCCTTGCATGTAAGCTGTAGAAAGAGATAAGGTCTCCCCTTCTGGAAAAAGGAGCAGTAAACTTTGAAGAGCAGCCAGAGTAGGTTTTGTTAACTAGGAAACCAAACCTTGACACTGATCTAGTTGATCAGGATGCTTGTCACCTGAAGTAAGAAGCCGCATCATTCCCTCTGGTTGGCATCCCTTCTTCTGACAGAGGAACATCCAACCTGTGACTCACAGAGTATGTGAAGTGCTCGTGAACAATTCACCTGTGACATGGCCCAGCTTCAAACCCCTCTGGAGAAGAAAACTGACAGCTGAAAGACATAGCTGTCAGCAGCAGCATGCTTGCAGACATCCTCCTGCTAGGACTGCCCCAAGTCAGAGATGCTACAGATACCCACAGGCAAAGGAACAGATGTGTACAGAACTGCAAATTCAGCACATCTGCATCAGATTTACTGCACAGGCGGAGAAAGATCAAGTGTGCTGCCCACGCTATACAGCTGAGTGATCTACTACAAAGCATCTGGATGCTAATTATTCCAAACACTTTGCAAGGGAAGCTCCCAGCCCATTCAGACAGACAGCTGGCCTCTCCTTCCTTCAAAGGGTCTCAAGTAAGACTTCATTAAAAAATGTGCATATGTGAGGATAATTTGAGGGAGATTTCTTCTTTCAAGAATGTAAGTGCTTTGTTTACACTGACTTCTTCCACAGTGTTGAAAGAGCAAAGGGGAACAAAGTCATGTTTACAATTGTATTTTCTTTCCTCTTTGAATGGATGGAAAGATGCAGGCTAAAGAAGCAGGCACAAAGCCACTAAGGACAGACAGAGGAATCGAGGGAAAATCAGCAGTAAAGTGATACCTTCACAGATTACTTTGGCAGAAGGCGACTGCCAGTAGCTATAGAGTGAAACTAGAGTTCTGGCCCTATATAGAACAAGACTAGCCCCAAAAATGCACTAATAGCCAGAGGTTTAGACATAATCATAACTGGCTGGGAAAAGTAGGATTACCTTACATCCCATGAACAACTACATTTGTCCCATAGCACTCAAGTGGGGACTTAAAACTGGAAGTGTCTGGTCAGTGCAATATAATCTCCTCAGCCTAAGTTAGAGGCCTCATGTGGAGTCACATATACTTTGCAAGTAAGTTTTCTAGCAGAACGTGGAGTATAAAGTATGAAAAAAACCAGACAAACAATGTACAGCATAATGGGGTCTATTTGTTCAACCTCAGGGAGTATTTGGGGCCCAGAAAAAATGAAAGTAAATATTCAACAGCCAAAAAAAAACCCAGTTGATTGAAACTGATCATATTAGGAACCCTAGAAGAAATTTCCATTTGCATTCCCTTGCAAAAAGCACCCACGATTCACACTTAAAAAATAAATTTATTTGGCTGGGTTGGAAATTCCAAGACTGCTAGGAGGGAATTAAAAGACAACACAAACATGTGCATGCACCAGAGAAGACAGTGGTTTATTTTACAAAAGCACATAGTTCTGTGAAAATCTCCAAGCTACTCATTTGTAGATTGTATTTTAGCAAGATCATTTAGCAAGCATGACCCAAAATTTCAGCATACTGTAAGTCTCCAGACCAACAGTGACTGTTCATTATACGTGTAGACTGATTTCTGACAGTACAGTTAATTTTTCTGACACCTTATCTGGTCTAGACCCTGGCTTTCCAGGAAGTTCTTCATCTTACATGGAGTTTAAGAGCTGACTTCCTTCTCCAGAGTCATCTAGAACCCCTGGCAAGAAACGACATTCTGTATTTTGCAGTAAGCAAGCATAGCTGGTTTGCATGCATTCAGAGTTGTGGGGAACTGTGCTAGATGAATGGAAAAGGGTAGGGAAGAAGACGAGAAAGACATGTTAGAAGTAACACAAATTATTTCTGAAGCAGCCTTTAGTTTTAAAGAAAGAAATAATGTAACTTCAACAGATGCCATGCATCAAAACAACATGCACGCAACAGGACTTGCAGAAGTACTATACGTGACTTACGTCATCTACCTGGACTTGTGCAAAATGTTTGATACTGTCCCACAGAACATCCTTGTCTCTAAAATGGAGAGATACGGGTTTGACAGATAAACCACTTGGTGGATAAAGAACTGACAGGACAGTCACACTCAAAGTGTTGCGGTCACTGGCTTAATGTCCAAGTGGAGACCAGTAGCGAGTGTCACTCTTCAGGGGTTGGTACCAGGACCAGCGCCGTTTAACATCTTTGTCAGTGACATGGACGTTGGGATTGAGTGCACTCTCAGCAAGTTTACTGCCGACACCAAGCTGTGTGGTGCAGCTGACACACTGCAAAGAAGGGATGCCAACCAGAGGGACCTGAACAGGATGGAGAGCTGGGCCTGTGCGAACCGTGTGGAGTTCTACAAGGCCAAAGGAAAGTCCTTCACATGGATTGGCATAGTCCCAAGCACAACTACAGGATGGGTGGAGAATGGATGGAGAGCAGCCCTGAGGAGAAGGACTTGGGGATGCTGATTGATGTAAAGCTCCACACAAACCAGCAATGTGTACTTGCAGCCCAGAAGGCCAATCACGTCCTGGGCTGCATCAAAACCAGTATGACCAGCATGTCAAGGGAAGTTGATTCTCCCCTTCTGCGTCTAGCTCCAGGGTCTTCAGTACAAGAATGATATCAAGCCGTTGGAGAGAGTGCAGAGAAGGGCCACAAAGATGAGCTGAGGACTGGAGTGCCTCTCGTTATGAAGACAGGCTGAGAGAGCTGGGCTTGCGGAGGGTGACCCTGCCCATGGCAGAGGTCAGAACTAGATGGGCTTTTAAGGTACCTTCCAACCCAAACCAGTCTGTGATTTTATGCCTAGACAAAAATTACCTCCCTTAAAATAGTGATTTTATACTAGGAAATGAAGGAAGGGGAAAGAAAATGTTCTCACATGGGCTGAAGGAAGGCTACAAAATGAAATCCAGTAAATACCACACTTTCATTTTGGAGGAAATCTTAGGTATACGGTAAATGCAAAATGGATTAGACTACACCACCCACATTACTAGCTTCTAGAATACAAAGCACAGAGTTACAATCTGCATGGCCTACTCTTGCTCAGCTTGTATTAGAATGAACAAATAATATGAAGAAGGGAGGTACTGAAAAGACAAACTGATGCTGAATTTCCTTTAGAAAAGCAGCAGAGGGTACACTAAATTATCCCTGCCCTTGTCCCATAAAGTTGCTTATTTCCAAGGGAATAATCCATTACTCTGAGTAGATTATGTCTGGTTACTGCTTCTAGCTGATGTGAAAGGAGAGAGGCTTGGTTTGCTGGCCATTTTCTGAAGAGAAGATAATACTAGGAGATCCAATTAAAAAACAATGTTTCAGATAAGGATGGACTAGTTACATGCAGAGATCACAGATACCTCCCACGTCCTTTTCTTCCAATTTTGGGTAGCACGATGCGCAGAGATGCTCCAGCTGCATACACAGGCACATTCAAGTTATTTTCTTCATGTTTGCTGTGAAATACCCTGTAACATGTGCAACTGCTGACTTTATTCAGAAATCTCCAAAGGCAATGTCAACTGACATTCTGCTCTCTACTCCAAGACTCTAATAAAGCCTGAAGATACAAACCTCAGAGTGAAATGCTGACACAGGCAAATTAAAGTGATGTTGTCCCTGAGAAAAAAAGTAGGAAAGGAGAAAGTATCATCTGTGTAAGTGTGAACACTGCTAGTTACAATGCCGCTCTGCACTAAAACACTGCATCTGTACACCTCACACTGTAGTGAAAATTGTATTTATTCCTATGCTTTGTTTGACCCCTGATTAATACATGACTTCTTACCCTACAGCTACTTTTTCACTGTAAGACTCTCATGAAGGAGCTTGTCAGTATTTAGTAAAGCCTGGTTGTTTGGATTCCCAAAAGTAGTCAGAGTCCACAGAAAATGCAACCCAGGCACAGGGCTGTAGTGCATCCATTTCACACCAAAGCCTTCACTGAGGAGGTGATGTATTTTGTGCTCGCTGCCTGAGAGGGTGCGCTCACTGGGGCCAAAGTAAGGGAAGAAGAACACAAAACATGCACACAGAGAAAGGCTGCCCTATAACTAAGAGCAATACTGTCCTTAAAATGAGGAGTGGGGGAAGGGAACTAATGCAAGTAGATTGTTACAGGAATAATGTATGTCCTCTCCACAAAAAAAACCTTCCTTTGTCCTCTATACAAATGCCAAACAGAAACTGCATTTCTTCCAGAAACCATTTTTCATATGCAAGACATTTTATCCATATAGAGAGGTAAAAGCCACATAGGAAAAAAAAAGTTGAGAATGCAGAAAGGAGGCTTAAAACGCACAACACTCCATCCCATCCCCCCTCCCCTCATGCCAACCTCTCTTCTATAATCCAACACAAGAGAGACAACAGGCAAACAGCAAGAGGTCATCTTCAAAGGGCTGGTTGCCAAGGGAAGCCAGTGGAAAGAGCGAAGGCATGTCCCTATCAAAGTCCTGCAGCTGTGAGAGAGCCACAGAGGTGCAGCTTCCCCTGGGGCTGCAATGAAATTCAGAGATGGAAGATAGTGCTGGAGCTGCTCTAGCCAGCAATATAGAATGGGCAGCTTTGCACTTTGCAACGAGGAAAGCGCAAGAGAGAAGGGTTATGATATTTTAATCCTTCTCTCCATACATTTTTGCACTCAGATACTTGAAGTACTTCTTAAACTCACCAAGATAGATCCCACAGAATCACTGCAGCAGTAGGCAGCACCAAGGATCTACTACCTGATCAGTGCAGAATTAAAACTTTGGTTCAGTTATTGTAAGCAGAACAGACATGTAGTTTCATTACTTCTCACAGAAAATACATCTTCACAGTTGCAGCCTGGGACGCTGTCCCACAATAAAAACTGCATGCAAATATTACCCAACAAATCATGTACCTGGAGAAAGTACAAGGCAGTAACACAGACTACTAGCTACCTGCAACATCTGCATAAAATAGATGCCAACAGCCACAGATTTGGGTTCTTGGAATTCTCAGAACTTTGTATTAAAGGAACACATGATGATCATATGTAAAAATTAAATTCCTAGTCCTCAAATACAGGAAAAGAAGCTGCAAATGCAAGCCATGAAATCTAACAGATTAGGTAAAATCAGAAAGGAAAACAGAATCAAAACTGCTCCTTCACGAAAGTAAAATTCTGACTATTGTAGGTCCCAGAAGGTAGGGGCTACTCTGTCTTGGAAAAATGATTGTCAACCTCCCCTGACAAGTGGCTTAAGTAGCTGACAGTGCTTCAAAATACAGTTGTTGACTTACCAGGTAATGGGAAGACAGAAATGTCATTGTATTTACCTCCCACCTCATGCCCAGAATCTTCCCCAAAACACACAAAGCACGCAAGTAGCTGGCACTTGCTGAGCGTGAAAAGGCACGCTGCTTTAGCATGCATTTTGGAGCATGAAGTTTCAGTAGACGTCAGCAGACAACAGGGGCTTGCATGAAAACATGCAAAAAATAACAGCTTCCTGTTATTTTCTTGACGGCCTCTTCCTCCAACATCAAGTTCTCAAGCAATTACCTCCACAGCTTCCTTGATGCTCCACTTTGCACTCACATGCACTGGACAAAGTCCAGAGACCACATCTACTTCCATATACACTTCTTTTGTCAGGGCCAACATTGTAACAGATACCAGCACAATCTCTCCAACCTATTTCAAATGTAAACACAGGTGAAGCCAAGGCCTCTGCTGCAACTGCATGAGATGAAACTCTGGAATAGGCTCTAGGCAAAGGAACATGATCTTCTTTATGGGAAGGCAAGGCGACTTTCTCATCATACTTCAGCCTGTCTCACAGCAGGAACTGGCTGTATTCCCCATTTCCTCCGACACCCTCCCCAAACCCTACAGGTCCACGATTCTCTTGAAGCGACTCACTCCACCTCTGAGACCCCAGAACAAGCCTTACGGCTCTTAGACAGACACCAGCTGTCCTCTATACGTTCACTCTCCTCACTTGATGGCTCCTGAGTCTAGGTGCACTCAGGTACACTGGCGTTATGTTGCTGCATTGTGCTGTGGTGGAGGGCACAGACCTGCCTGCTCACTGGCTCTCACTGCTAACAGGGGATGGAGGTGGCTGGATTTCTGTTCCAGCTAAGCAATTTCCCTGTATGACTGTATGGAAATCATTCCTTTCTCCCTCTGCTCAACTTTCTCATTCATAGTATCAGGAAAAGATGCTCCTGCCCAGAGAGGAATTAAGTGCTTAAAAAAAAAAAAAAAAGCAGCAGCCACTACTATGGCATATATAATTCAGGTGAAAGAGCTGTTCCTGAAAACAGATTAAGGATTTTTTTTTCTGTAGAAGAAAAATTCTGGTGCGCTGGGTTCTCCATTTCACGTAATGAGTAACTGCACTTTTCAAAGTCTTCTATTACAAAAGTTGAGTGGATATAGAGGCCTTCTGTTTTACCAGATGGGAAGAAATGCTCAAATCGAATGGGGAAAAAATGCCCTTCTTAAAAACAGCCACCTGATGGCAGCCTGTGCTTCAGTCCTTTGTTCCAAGTGGCAACTGGCAACCATTTTGAGTGAGATTAGCTCGTCACTGAGTCACCACTGAAGAATGCTCTGTAGTAGGGAGAATTACTTCAAAATAAAAAGCTATTCTTAATCCTCATGTAGACCATTGCTGAAATAGTCACTGCAAATATTCCCCTTTCACACACCGTGAAATGCTTCTTCCCTCTCTCAGTCTCAATTTATTGTGTTTTGCACAGCAAAGAGCCCACTCAGATGCAAACTGGTTTCCCCAGTGTAGTCCAGTAAACACTATTCAAAGCACTTCCTCAGCACACTGATGGGCAGTTTCACTCACTTGGTCATAGTCTATGCTTTGACATCTTGAACCTGAACGCTATTCTCCACTCAAGAAATTACCAATCCTTCAGTCTTTTCCATCTTTCAAAGATATCTTAGCACTTAGTGCCTGAAGGATAACTTTTATATTATTTAAAGTAAAATTAACAATAATGAAAGTTTGTGAAATTCTGGAGACCTGATGCATGCCCCTTTCATTACAACGAGGTTAAACTCCCAGATCTAAGGGTAAAATTCAACTAAACTTCGAATACTCAACTGCAAAACCAAGCAACTTCACAGAACTTTAGAACAAAACAGCTTTCCTTGGCTCCTTCTCTGACACCACATTAATGTACATGCTTATCACACTACACCACCAGATTCAGCTCTCTCTTCACTATATATAGGAGCGAAAAAAGTCAAGGTATCAGAAGTTTCTAAAATTTTAAATTTACCTAAGCTTTTTTGTCCAAATAATCTCTGAAACTGCTGTTCCACATGTCCATTTTTTATCTAAATTGTATAGGAATGCCAAGGCTGGAGTGGCAAGAGTTTCATACTTTAAGTGCAAGACTTAAGGTAGCCCAATTCAGTCTTAATTTTGGATGACTGGATGTATTTCAGGATATAACAAATAGTTTCCCCTCCTTCCTTTCCCATCTCTTTCTGGATTACAACTTCCTATGGCCATCAATCTATCACATCATCTCTCTTCTCTTCCAAACTACCCCTTCAAACCTTCTCTTCTACCTCACCCCCTCTTTTTTCCTCATAGGTTTTTTTTTGGGTTTTGTTTTTTTTTAAAAAAAACCCAAGTCCTGTAGCACTGGCATACAGCCCATGCTAATTAAGTCCAGCAAAGCTTACTGGCTTGAGTTTAGTGCTGTGTATCTCTTGCTGGCGCACCTCACCACTAATGCATGCCTCATTGATTGGGAAATTAATGGTGCAAACTGTACTCCAAGAATCCAGCAGTGAGGGGTGCATCAGTGCTGTCTGCAGGACACTTCCCTCCCATGTTAGAAGAACTGAAGAGTGCTGTGGATGAGGTAAGATACTATGAGAAAACAAAATACAGCATTGTGGTTACAGCAGCCAAATGCTTCCCAAGAGACTGGACTGCTTCCCCTGCCACAGCTCCCATGCAATGTTGGGCAAGTCATAAAAACAGCCATAAAGGGTGTGACTAAAAATCCAACCAGAACAGTATCCTATCTCCACCAGTGGCCAACTGCAGAAGTCTGGAGAACAGAAAAAGTAGAACAGGTACAGAATGATTCTTCTTTTGACACAGCCTTTTAATTAAGACTATCAGTGACTGATTGACTTCCAGATTTGAGACTTTCATCCTGAACATTGTGTTTAGTAGTAGGCAATGCATCTATGCTTCATGATTTTGCCTAATCTCTTTTAGAGGACACACATACTTGTGGTTTTACACCGTGCTACAGCAGGTAACACAACTATCTGTTTTAAAAACGTAACTCGTTGCTACCTAAAGTTGTTATGTGAGTTTCACCAAGTACACTCCAATAGTCAATGTATTGCAAGGAATAGCCAATCATTATTCCTTGGCCACTGTCATTACTCATAGTCTCTTGTCAACATCCTCTTTTCCAAGCTGATAAAACTCAGCCTTTTCCAGTGAGTGTCCCTCCACTAAATGAGGAAGCTAATCTGTAACTTGTGATCTACCTGTTCCTTTTTCTAGTTTGCCTTTCCAGTTCTATGATACGCTGACTTGAACTGCGCATAACACTCAAGCTTTTGCAGCATAATGGTGCCCACGAGGTCTTCTGTTTTGCTTTCTGGTCCTTTCCTACTAACTGCAGCAGTCTCATGAAATTTTCAGTGTTTCTTCTACCAGGGTAAGGTTTTCAGAATACACTTTATTCTTAAGGAGGTAAAGAAATATTAGCTACAACTTCCAAGAAGCCTTTTATAATCTCTCTTCATCCTTCCTGGTGTATGCCTCTAGCTTGCATGACAATTAACCACCATCCTTCCACCAATACACTGTCCATACAGCTGTGACTTGTTGGAGAGAATCCCTCTAACCAAGGTCCTTTCATGGCACATTCAGCCAGAGATAAACACAGAGCAGAGTCTGCAGAAAATGTGATATATGCAATAACAAAAACAAGGTCAATGTAATCTATGCTCAATCACATAAATAAACAGAAAAGGCTAGGCTTTGTGAAAAGAACTACCACACTTGCAAACACATCTCTCTACTCCCCTGGGAGCGAGCTGCTAATTTTGTCCATAACATTTAAATAAGTATTGGTGTTTATTGTTTATAATACATATGAGTCCATTCATTTAATCAGGCATTTTGAAAATAGATTAGCTATATATATTAGCTTTCTATAGATGCATATTTCAAGCACCAAAGGCCACATGGAAAGAACAGCTGTGTTAGAAGAGCTGTGGGTGGGATGCTCCGGTGACCACACTGGGCATGGTCTCTGTCAGGTAGCTAATAGTAGACAAAAGCACTTATCAGTCTTCAGACAGACAGTGGTTCAATAAAAAAAAAAATTAGCACATTTTCTCCTAGATCCATATTCTATTCCAGTTTCCTTAAACAAAAGAAAATTTGAATTAACAAATCGGATGTTGTAGTTGACAGTGGCACAGCTCAGTTCCTACATAAATGCCCTCAAGCTGGAGTCTGAGTAGAACCTGTTCAAGATCAAACTCATCTGCTCACTATCATCATCAGCTTCCTGTTCATTCATCTGTATATGAATGGTTACAATAGGGCCATCGAGACAAAAGATGGCTTCAGAGGGAAGGTCTGACAGAGGAAGAAGTTACATCAGCCTAACACTCCTTTGTTCAAAGAGCTCTGAACATTAATAGCAGCTAAAGACCAGGCAGCTGCTGCACAGAATTAGAAAGAGACAGCAAGAACAATTACTTCCTGGCAACGCTTTTTCCCCTGCAGCTTAAAAAAAAAAAAACACAAAAAAAACCCCCCAACTACTATACAGAACTTATGCTGAACAGTAAGAGAATGCAAAAAATTCTGGAGACTCAGTCATCTCCCCTCCATTCCTGCTAGTGAGCAGTTTAACCACGTACCTACCAGACATGCCAGCCAACAACACTGTTGTTCTAGACCTCCTGCATTACATGCACCAACTGTGACTCCTTTGCCAGCGAGAAACAAGGCAAAGTATGACACAGTACGCAGCAACCCTCACGAGGCCCTCAAAACCAAAACAGAATTTCCCTGTGCTTTATTGAACTCAGACCAGCAAGCTACAGGCAAAAATAATGGACTGGAAAAAACTGTGGAAGAAAAAGCCATGCACGGATCGCACCTACTAGTCGATGCTAATAGGAAGCTCTAGCCACAGGTTGACAGGGCCCGGATGCCTGCACTGCAGAATTCGCACCATGTCCTTGCTCTAATCTTACATTCCTTCACAAGTATCTGCTACTGGCTCCTGCCAGAGAGTCACTGGAACAGAGGAACTGTTTGGTGAAAGTGGCCAGTGGCTGTATTACTTCATTTGGTCACCTAATAGAAGGCCGTGGATATGGCTGACAGAAGTGGCCGCACAAACTCAGCAGAGCATACGGGAAATACATTAAAACATCTTTTCTTTTTTTTTTTTTCTTTCTGTTGCTCACTGGAAGCAAAAGTATGGGAATGCCATACTGATGGCAGAATCCTCCAATTCATCTTCTATGGGTAGAGAAACCTCTGCTTTATTAATTGCTGTCTACTACAACAGACTGGAACAGCCTGTCCCGCACAGATCTGTGTGGGATTCACAAAATGGAAATATTTTTAAATGGCTGCATAAGTTCCCAAAAAGTCATCAAAACTGCTAGGATTCCCATCCCAGAATTTTTCTTTAGCCTCTTCACATCATGAGGGGAAAGTGCCTGCAGCAGAAACAAAAGTACATGTCAGAGCCCATCTCAGAGCTCTGTAAGATGTGCAAATTTCCTGGTGCCTGAAGGTTTGGTAACTAGAAACCCAAATTGGAGTATTTTGAGTGTATTGAAGCTCTTTCTACTAGTGTCAGGTATCAAATCAGACACATCTGTGGATGGAGCATGGCAGAAGAGAGATTCAGATGGGTGGAGGGAAGAAGTTTTGATGCTGACCAGCGAAATGGTAAGATTCCCACATGAGACAACACAGGAGTGCCCCTATCACCCCACTTACTCCACAATAAAGAGGATGCATCACTTTTTTTAACAGGAAGCTCTTACTAAGGTAATAAACCGATTTAGCAGTTGCTTTGACCCCAAAATGAAGCATGAATATACAGAGTCACCTTTCCCTCATGCGAGATTTTCAGACTTCAGAGTGCCGCAATTTTGGGTACTAACCTAAACTGTACTACAAACAAGTCTTATGGCTATGAAGGAAAGCAAGCTGGAGATTTTGCCAGATAGAAATAACCACTGTGGTTTCTGGCACCCTGGAATACATTTTGGTTCTCAGATAATCCCATTAGATCTTTCTTCTAAAACAATCAGTAAGTGAAACAATGCGGAATGGTGAAGTAATTTTTCAGTTTCAAATTTAACATCTTTCCAGAGACAAACAGGCGTAGCTCTCCCTTCTGCAGGGACTGGTTCGGGCCCCCTCTCACACAGACATACCCGAACTCTACACCGAGAGCAATTGTGTGAAGACTTTGCTCACCATCCAAGCAGAAGAGCTTGCTCTGCCTGAGCTCCAAACCTGCACAGAATCAGTGCAACTGCACTAACTAATATATGTTGCTTCTCTGGTAATATTACTTATTCTAGCTTTGCATCTGTGCACAGGATTCCTGGACATCAGGCTGTGCTAGCTCAACTCATCTGCAATACACCACACAGATACATCTTCAGGTGGAAAAGCTTCACTACCCTGCTCTAAATCAGTATCGCACAAGGATCCCTTTGAAAAGCTGTTTTCTATCCATCACCTTTATCATCAAAATGAAGGTTCAGAAACTTCTGCAGCTGCAGCATATAAAGAGAAGGGAGTTCTGTAAAGGAGAAGACTGGAAACTCCTTCCATCCCTGCACATCTGTTTCGGAAATGTCACACCTCTCCTTCCTCCTTTCCCCATATATGTCTGGGGAGAACAACTGTTTCTTTCCCATTCAGTTTGTGACTGAACAATCCTGTGCTTCTTGACAATGGATAAGCCTTATCACTTCCCTTCTGACTCCACCTTGCTTGTGTTCAACTTCTTATGTAAATCCCAGAAAATTTTTAACTGGAATTCTCAAGAGAAGAAAAAAAAAATCGTTTCCATTTTACTAAGGAAGGCAGCCTGAAAACAAGCATTCCTTCCTTTGCCATTCTCCTACTTCATCCCACATGGACACCACAAGTGAGAGAATACCACATGCAGAAGTTGTGCAAAGCAAAAAAAAGGAAAACTGCAAGTCTGCAGTTACTTCAAAATGCTTGAGCTCCATGCTATCCATGAAAACCTTCTACAGACATGGGTAACCCTGCTCTATCTCTGTGGCACAGGCTTCACCTCTCTAAACAAACAAGGACTGTCTTTGTGCCTTTGTTTAAATTAAGAAAAAGGAAGAAAAAAAAAAAAAACCAACACCCAACCTGTCTCACAGGCTGTGATTACATCAGCAAGAGCACTCTCCTCCTCTCTATCAATCCTGCCTTACTCAGGCTTTGAAGAGCCTCTGTGTGCTACTGCCGTGTGCTTTGATCTTTCTATTTTATGCCCCGGGGCCAGCACTGATAATATCTGCTTTGCCTGCACAGTTTTGGGAAAGGCAGTAGCACCCATTCCTGTCCAAGAGCAGCTTTGTTAACACACTGAAATGGCATGTGCGCCGTGACCTCAGAGAGGCAGACACATGAAAACACAGAGTCAATGCACATACACCACTAGAACAACATTTGGAAATAACTGCATTTTTCTTCCTGTTAGAAAGTAGTTGAGTATGGTAACTTATCGTTAGTCTCAGCTATGCAGAGTCACTGCATGCCAGCCATACAACCCAGGCACTCCGGAGCTCTGCCTTCTTGTTCCTCTAGACCACATTTTGTTAAGGATATTTGGTAATAATGCAAAGGCCCATCAGATTATGCCTCTTGTAGTACAGCAGTGGGAAACATCATCGGCATCAAAAGGAACTGTGTCAGTTATCATAAAACATCCAATAGAACAATTGCACTGGTGGTTTTCTTTAGCACTTGCAAAGCCATGCAAAAAGACCTGCATAGTCCACATGAAAGGAGCCAGGCAACTCCCCTTTGCAACAAGAGATCTAACACAGGTAGCAGCTTCTTGGAAAAATAAAACAAAATACAGCATCCCAAAATACTGTTCTGGGGCCTTTTATGTTCACTTCTGCCAAGGCACTAACCCTCACTTTCTGGAAAATGACTGTGCTGGGTGTAGACAGTAAGTGAAGATTTTCAGCGACAGCTCTGAGATGAAAGCAGAGCATCTTTTCTGAGATCCTTAGGCCTACATTACAACACACTTTCCCCGACACTTGAATTATTAAATGGGAAAGCAAGTTACTTCAAGGAGTAGTAAGTATTTCAAGGACAGAACCCTCTATGTAACTCATACAACAGTAAAAACCCTAGAGGAAAATTCTGCTTATTTTAGCAACTAAATTCTTGACAATTTTTCTGTTCAGAAAAAAGGCTAAAAATTGAGTGGCAGAGCAGCAGGGCAATAAACCTGGAGATCCTACCAACAGCTAAGTGTCAGTTCCTTAAGTGAGTAAAGATGAAGGGATGACATTTTTAAGGGCAGTTAAATTTAACTTGAAGTTTGGAGATCTGACATACAGCACTACTATCATCTATTGAGCAGACAGAGCCAGGTATTAACTGGTGGGTAAACTGCTTTTGACTGTCTACTCTGACTGCTAAAAGGAAATTTCCTCAGTTTCATATAAAGGCAACAACAGTATCTCTCAGATTCAAACTTTCCCAAAAAAATGCATACAAATATTGTCAAGAAATTATTACCAAGAGGCAATTATCCTAGAAAACCAGAGAGCAAATTTGGTTAGCCTAGTTCCACTGCTAGTGGAGGCAGGAAACAGCAAATGCACCGGAGCCCAGCTTGCATCAGGTTTCGTCTATGAAAAGGTTTGCTTTTAAGAGCCCATATCAAGCAACGCCATTCATAGTTACGTAGCTTGCTGTATGCAATCGGGAAGAAGGCTTCCAGCTGTACAGCACTACATACCTAGTGGCTTTTATGAACATCTCTTCCAATTTCGTTTCAGCCATCTGGGTCAAGTGCTAGAGCTGCCATCCTCCCCATCATCTGTTTAACTGCTGTACTGAGAGCTCAACAGGTCTAAGGTATGGCATAGGGTCTGGTGTTTCACAGGTTCTAGCAAATCAGGGAAAAAATGACTTCTGAAAGCTCTTTCTAGAACATACATTGTTCAAAGACTTTGCCCCCCTTCCCACCACTCAGTGAAGGAGAGTCCTTCCCAACTCAGACAGCAGCAGCATGTACTTCACTACCACATAAAACCAGACGCAGGCACAGAACTTCCCACAGCACCCCTATATTTGGCCTGCCTTTATGGGAAAGGATATTTTTAATCTATATTTCTTGCAACCTGTCCCAATCCAAGAATTTTCCAAGAACTAAAGAGCATTTGAAGAATTTCAAAAAGAAAGCCTTCATGCTGAGGAACTGGAGGCAAGAGGGAAAGAAACCCTGACCTTCTCTGCCATCTCACGCCGCTGTTGAAGGCAGCTGCCTGCACCAAGCTAAGCCCACTACAAACTGTGAGCTGCAACCCCATTCCAGGTTTTACCCTTAGCCGCTCCTCCCAGCACTTCAAAGGAAAAGTATTTTTGTACAGCCCAGCAAGGAGTGTAAACTGCCCAGCTGCTTCCAAAGCAAGATGATTTAACCCTTTAAGTACCCAATATGAAATGCCCTCAGCAGGGGATGTGTGCATGTAAAGAAAAAAAATGTCACTAGGAGCCTAAAAATTAAGTTTGTTGTGTTAATGACTTAACTGGAAAGTGACATACCCATAGTCATATTCCCCATCCTCCCCCTCTCTCTTTTTTTGGAGGAGAGGAAGAGCATAGAGAAACTAGAACTTCTAAAACAAATCTATGAGAGTCACACAGATACTTTCCATAACATGTCCGAATTGTGTTTACATGGCTAGAAGACCTAATTTCTCTCTATAAATATCTAAATACCTTCTCACGCTGGACCTGGAAAGGATCCCACAAATTTGCCTTAATTTCATTATATATTTTTACAAGACCTATCTCAGTACACAAGCTGGATAGACAAATGAAATAAGGATTACAAATTTACCGAGGTTTCTGCCTATAAAACCTCCTTATTTCACTGTAAGTTAAAGTTACATGTCAAACATGCCTATGCAAACCCAAAATTGGCTAAAGAGTATCCCTAATATAGCTGAATCACATGAATGTCTAAATAGCTACTTGCTCAATCATCTCTACAAGAGGCAAGTAAGCAAGTCACACCAGACCATACGGAGAGAACAGCCGATTCCATGTTATTCTGTTTTTTGTATCCCAACTCAAAATAATATTCGATGCTCCACTGTTCCTGGCTTCACAACTACTGGCTAAAACTTGCAACAGCTGCACTGGTCCCTTACCAGCAGAGACTGAAGAGCCAGCACAAACTCAATATTAGGAGAGCCAAAAATTAGCTTTCTTTCTTCCAAAGGCTACTGGAACTGCTCTGGGCAAATCACCACAGCAGGTTTCCCGTACAGACAAACCATGGAGAACTCATTTGAGCTGTACCGTGAAAACACAGCAGTGGTGGCTGCTTGCAGGATGCTGTACTAGAACCGAGAGCTACAACAGAAAGTAAGTCACCGGGAATTTCGATGTCATGCGGTAGCACCCGGGGCTGAATGTCCCACACACTGCTCCAAGTCCTACCAGTGCTGCACTGGCAGAAAGTACAGAATCCCAAATATTTGATAACAGGAGATCACCGTTACCTGGAAGCAGTATTACATTTACACAGGCAGTCGTTATGAACAGAATAATTACTATGGGTGCAAAAAAAAATCCCAAAAAGTTTTGTTTTGCATGAGCAACTGAAGCACAGGGACAAGTCAGACCCCAAAACACCAGTAAATCATATTTTCATAGTTAAAAGACTGTTTTAATATTTAATTGTGGAGAAAAGAAGCTCTGGCTTTGTCAATCACACTCTAGAAATGTCTTCAATCCAAGCAGTGGGTTAAAATCTCATACTACAATTTCAGAAACTTGGCTTGGGCAAATAGGCTGGGGGAAGGTAGCAGGCACTTTTAGAAAAGTAGCATATTAACCTAAAAGACTAGCACACTGATGCAACTATTTATGTGTAAGATGCTTCCTTTGTGGAATACTAGAGCAAAAGAGTAAATCCTGCTGTAGCTCTGACACAGGCATACCTGAGTAGCTAACTTTTGGATTTGCTTTATTTGGAATTTAGTTCTGACAAATCCCTAACTTTGACTATGAAGGGCACAGAACTGATTTCAATGCACTACTGATTAGCTTTAATCAAGAAATACCAACCCTAGTTTCTCTTCCTGCAACCCATCTGGAAGTAACTTCATCACAAAGTATCAAGATGTGACAGAAAGTCCCACCTATAAAACCATCGTGAAAGATGGCCATGACTCAGGCACCAGTGATTATTCTACCAGGCCTGGTGGGGCTGGGCTGAGAATGCCAAGACTCTACAGCTCCTTGGCATTTCCCTTCACCGTCCTTTCAGACCTCATCCATGACAAAGGACCAGCGACAAGATGTTTTACTAAAAATGCCGCTTGAGGAGCGTCACATAAGAAATTTTCTCTCTTCTTAATTCTCTTTCACTGCCTATCTGTGCCTAGATATAATAAAGGCAACTAGCTTTTATTGACTGCATAGGACTAAAGGTGTTGCATCTCAGAACAAACCAAAGCTTCCTTCTCTACCCCCAAAAACAAAAGAGGAGGAGAAAATCAACCATGCAAAGATTAACTCTGAATTCGTTAGAGGTTATTACTGTTTTTTTCCTGTTTTCTACTCCACTGTTCAGGAAAAGCACTTGGAAATACTGTTCTACAGAACCACAAATTTAAATGAAGAGTACAAGGTATCTGACTCCTTGATACTTACTCTTCCTTGCCTTGGAACTGTGGCCTGTTTTTCTATGGCTTTGTACCAAGAATTTCAGTTAAGTGATTTACAGATTCTCTCAAGTAAACAGAACCTTCTAAAGATCCACATGCGTATGGGAATATTGTCAACATTGAAAACATAAAGACATTTATGCTGCCTGCTTACTTGCTCCCTCACACAGGTAGAGCATATAAAAACTATCACCTTGTATCAGACACAAATCTTATCTCAGATCTTCTACTATTTCTGTGCTATGGCTCCAAGGGAAGACAAAAGACACCCGGTATTTATTCACCCTCTGGGCAGCTGGGCACCAGACCATTCCTCCAGGACATTCCCCTACATATGACAGCACGTACTGATCTGCAGTGACTACTGCATGACTGCTGCTGAAACCAGAGTCTGCTCTGAATTAGGATACAGACCACCATGGACCTGTTCAAGAAAGACCTCTGACATAAACTCTGTCCTTTGTGTATTCCATTTAGAAGAGTATTTTTAGAAGCAGGTCGCTTGAAAACTCTCAATGTTTCATCTTCTCCATCTCTCCACACCGTTGCAGATGGCAGTACAAATTGTTTGGACTGGTTTTGTTTTTTTCACACCATTTCACAATCACAAGAAGCCTAAGGTTAGAGTACTCCCACAACCTAAACAAACAGCACACCAGACACATATGAGCTGAAGCTTTATTTAGGAAGTTATGTTCTTCACTCATATGACAGGATTTAGCTCTGCATACTGCTGTCACACCAAGCTTCCTGCCCTTCACTTACATATCCTCTAACGACTCCTCGAAAAGGGGAAAAATGCAGGTAGGTCTGAGGACATACCAACCGTGTTTGCTGCCATGTGGAGAAGCTGCTTCAGCAGCACTGCATGCAAGTTTAGACATTTTTTCAACAGCAGCAACAGTCCCATTTTTTCTCTAAGCACAACTGACAGAGGGCGAAGCACTGCTCAGAACAAGCAAGGGCATAGTTTTAGTACAGAAAACCACATCACTCTCACTTCTTCTCCATACAGTAATCCCTATCACCAGCTTCCCAGCTGTCTTTCTCAGCATCCTGTAAAATTTTCAGCTTGATCAGTTTTCCTTTCTTTTCAAACCTCCTTCACCTCTTGTCCACTTTGTGTTGCATATCCACTCACTGCTCTGCTCCATGCTGTGTCACATCCCTTTTCAATGTCACCTATTTCAAGTCCATCGCTAAACTTCACTACAGGCCCATCCTGCTACCAGAAATGCAGAAGGCTAGCTTTCATGTGGACCTTTACCACTCCATGCCCAACCCTTCTCCTAAAATTCTACCATCAAATCTTGATGGCATCTACAGCTCTAGGACTCCACTGGAGAGAACATCATTTGCCTTTGCAACCTTTAGCATCTCTTCAAAAAAGCCTTTGTTCTGATACAGCAATCCTGGCACTGCACTCCCTGCCAAATACTTCAAAGCACTGCTTATCAGCAAAGCTTGCCTCAAGCTTTTCTCTAGCTTTTTCCTATATCCCAGTCCACTCCAAGCAAATGTGTTGTCATTATAGTCTCTTTCTGGTCTTCCTCTGCATGTACAAAATCAGAACGACGTGAGATTAAAGCTAGAGTAGCTTTACAAACCTTTCCGCACATGCTACCCAATGATCAAATCCTAGAGTCCTGTTCATTCTTGAGAAGCCTTCAGTCTTCCAGTATTCCATATTTTCCCCAGTTCCCTTCAAGCTGCTAATCATGCAGGTACAGTTCACAGAACACAGCCCATCAAGTCACAGTATCACCTCCTTACCAGGGTATCTACCTCAGGCATGTAACAAGAACCATGGCTGAAAGAAGGTAACTTGGAGCATGGTTCTTGTCCTTACTCCGCGTTTTCTTCCTCATACCCAATGGTCTACTGACATCCAGCAGTTGCAGTGTCAGAGTCAGTCTTGTATCCCTTTCCAACATGTAATGGAAAACTTTGTTCTTCATACTTTCACCTCAGATACAGAAATTCATACGTTCTCCTTTGTTTCTCAACCATTCTCCACTGCTCTATAGTCAGTATCACCATCCTTTCTGGACAGCAAGAAAAGAACCTCATTTTAACTAAGAACTAGTGGATTCCTCAGCCCGTTTTCACTGTAGAGTGGTGCCAGTTTCCATTCCTTAACTTACAAGGCTGAAGAGCTTTTGTTATTTGTTCCTAGTTCTTCAGCAACATTCAAATCAGACACTGCTACAGAAAAGCTCGTGTGTATTATATACCACTGCTTCTCCTCCTCTTCCTCCCCTTTCCCACATTACTTGTAAAGGCAATCTTGGCTCTTAATATCTTTGCTTGGATGAGACTGAGACTAGTGCATAGGTTGAACAGCAATCTGTATTAGAGAAGTGAAGGGATCATGACCTTTTCATTAATTTTCTACCTCGCAAACCAGTTTCACCCTGGAGTTCAAAGACAGCAGCCTGTGTCCATGGTAAGGCACTAAGCAGTCACAGAGGAATGAGAAGGAATCCGAAAGTGAGACAAGGGCAAGAAAAGGACACCAGCAAAGAAATCTGAGGTCAAGCCTAGATTTTTTGACCCCTTGCTTACGCATCTTCATTTAACATCATTCACTCTTTATCCATCTTGCATGGCTCTTGTAACCATGCCACCAGTCCCAGAAACAATGGAGCCCCTCTTAGGAAAGCTTTTCCCCCCTCCCCTGGCAGTGCCAGCCACTTCCACCCCAGAGAGCAGGAACATGGGCTTGGAAAAGCCATCTGGATCTCTGGAGGACAGCAGGGGAGGACTGCTGCTTTGCCAGGATTAGCTGCCAAGCTTTAAACAGCATGAATGAAGTTTATTCACCCACTACCTGCCTCAGTAATAGAAATATGATCCTAGACTCTTAACATCATAGATGCAATTCCCTACCAGCTAATCAGAGACAGGAACAGTCCAACACCAGAAGTCATATGATTAATATTTTCTGAAAGCATGCATGATTTAAAAGCCATCCTTTCCAGGACTTAAGATAGCATACGCTGACCTGTAGCAATATGTCTTCTTCTAACCTATTTTGTTCATTCTTCCAATAATGCAGCTCATTCACTGTTAACAGTCATTCCTCAGCACCTGCAAGGACATTTCACTGACAGGTTTCTAAGTGGACAGTGAAAAACTCAAAACAAAACCAAAATTGCAAGTACCCATAAAATCCCAGTCAAACAGCACATTCTTAATTGCTTTTGAAATTACTATATGCTTATAAAGGCATTCTGTATTCTTAAGAATTAAGCTGAAGGAGAAATAATCAAAATGCCTGCAGTTTTTCTGAAAAATAACTACCTCTTTAATGCAAATGTAAGTTACTTTATTTCTAAAGAGCTTTTTTTAAAAAAGTAAAAGAGACTGTATTCTTCTAGCAGCAGTCTGAAAAGGTAAATAAAACCAACTCTTCCTCCCAGAGGCACAGTTTACAGTGTTAATTCCATACAACACAAACAGCACAAATCTGTGAATTTGCTTGCAGATTTTCTTCCAGACTAAGAACTGCTATTCCGCATGGAGAAACAGAGCGCTGCACCGGGGCATAGGTATTCAGGATATTCAGGACTCCTAGTACTTTTCTCATCCCATTCTAACTGAACTAGTCCCAGCCTAGCTCAGAATTCTGTCACCTTAGGAAAATGTTTGGCCTTAATCTCCTGAACAGATGCATCAGAGCCAACTTGTAACTTGTGGGTTGGTTGATTTTAAATTTTACTTGCAGTTTCATCTTAGTATTGGATACTGACTGTTACTAACTTCAATGCTGAGCAGCCACAAGGAGCAAAATGACCCTCTCCTTTCTGTCTGGAATTTCAGTGCAGGGTAGTTTGGAATGGGAAGGGGCAGACTTCAAAACTTCTCAAGGACCTTACTTCAACCAGAGCTCTAGTCACTGCCTTGAAGAGGTAAACCAGTTTTCGAATTACAACACACTTTCTCTTAACTAAGATATTAAAAAGTTTAACTTCAGACTGAATGACATTCCTGTTTGAGCCACAACCCTGGTAACTAAGTGAAAAGCTTAGAGCTGGTTCTTCAATCTTAGTAAGTGGGTTTTTTACTGATACAGTTTCTATCTAGGTTGTGCAAACATCCCAAATGTTTCCAGCAGTTACTGAATCTAAACTCAAAGGAAGATGTGAATTCTGCATGAATGGAAAGCCTCAAAAAAAACAAACCCCGAACGCTCAGGAGAATGTAAATAAAGTTCTGTTTACTGGTATATTTTAGAAACTCTCACTGCTACATCAGTAAATTGCAGGACTACATATTTCCCTGCTGAATTTCTGTAGCAAGAGGATCCTTGCTCTCTGAGCAAACAACTTACATCAAAAAGACAATCAACCACTTTCGTCCTATGGCTGCTTCCTGGCACTATTTAGCTATGTATGCAGTGACATAACTACTGATTTCACTTACTGAACTAGAAAAGGCCGTACTGACAAAGAAGTGCATCTACAGCAGGAATGTCTAAACTCACAAACCTTTCCCACTGTAGGCCATTCATAAAAACAAATTATCATCACTGAAAGACAGAATTTCTTACGAAGGGAAACCATTTAAATTAACACATGAAAAATCTGTTACATTGATAACGGAGTTCCAAGTAAGCCTACAAGTAAGAGAATCCTAGGAGATCATCATGTAACATAAAGCTTACAGAACTTCACAACCAGAACTAAGCACAGCAGAGCAGCACACAGGAATCTGCCTCAACTACTGGCATCCACACAGAAAAGTTCTAGGAAAAATAACCAACCCATAGATTTTCTGTCCCAGTTACTCATGACAAGGTTTCTCTGGGATGGAAGATCACCAGTGAGGTCGTCCATGCAAGAGCCACAACAGAGAAGATAAAGTAGAGGAGAAACATGGCAGAGAAAGGAGCAAGAGACAAGTCTACTGTAAATGCTAGTCCAAGGATATGCTTTCATTTGACATATCCACTTCCTCCTGAGTACAATCAAGGCAAAGATCCAAACGATAACCAGGCCTTTCTAGGACACTGACACGAATGAGTTTGAAGAGGCATTTCTGGTCTTGAAAGGACATACTGTGCCAGCTCTGCCACAGCCGCCGTCCTGGGCTGCAGGAGTCAGCAACGGTGCAGGTGCATCTCAAGCTGCTGTGACAAAGAAAGCTGAGACCTTAGCTGATAGCTGGTCCATCATCAGGTGTCTGCTTTAAGACTCCTGCTTGAGTTTGGTGCAAGTCAAACTATCTGAGTAGAACGATTGTTTTAGTAAATTGGTGGAGTCCAACCAAAACTTTGTCATTTCTGATCAACTCTCACTGAGAGCCTAACCTCAAGTTCTTGGTTTCTCTTTGAACTCCAAACCATGACTAGAACCTGCTCTTTCTGTAGGGTGTCTGAGACACTTCTGTGTCTTCCCCATGGGGCCAGTGACAGCTCCATCCCCAAGTGGATCGGTGGTCAGGTCCACGGCAAGCACACCTGAGTTACCAGGTAGTAGAGAAGGCTTCACAACAGCTGTTTTTTGTGCTAGAGAGACCTGGACAGGCTTGAGAGGCGGGCCCATGCCAATCTCATGTAGTTCAAAAAAGCCAAGTGCAAGGTCCTGCACCTGGGCTGGCACAGTCCCGAGCACAAATAAAGGCTGGGCAGAGAATGGCTTGAGAGAAGCCCTGAGGAGAAGGATGTGTAGGGTGTCTGTTGATGAGAAACTCAATGTGAGCCAGCAATGTGCCCATACAGCCCACAAGGCCAATCAGGTCCTGGACTGCATCAAGAGAAGCGTGGCCAGCAGGTCAAGGAAGGGGATTCTGCCCCTCTGCTCTGTTCTCGTGACACCCCACCTCCAGTACTGCATCCAGCTCTGGGGTCCCCAACATAAGAACATGGAGCTGTCGGAGCAGGTTTAGAAGAGAGCCACGAAGATGGTAAGAGGGCTGAAGCACCTCCGCTACAAGGACAAGCTGAGAGAATTGGAGATGTTCAGCCTGGAGAAGGGAAGGCTCCAGGGGGACCTTACAGCAGCCTTCCAGTATCTGAAGTGGGCCTATAGGAAAGCTGAGGAGGGACTTCTTGTAAGAGCATGTAATGGTAAGACAACAGGTAATGACTGTAAACTGGAAGAGGGTGGGTTCAGACTGGATATAAGGAAGAAATTTTTCACTGTGGGGGTGGTGAGACACTGGAACAGGTTGCCCAGGGAAGCGGTGGATGCCCCCTCCTCAGAAGTGTTCAAGGCCGGGCTGGATGGGGCTTTGAGCTGCCTGGTCTAGTGGGATGTGTCCTTGTCCATTGCAGGGGGCTTGGAACAAGATGACCTTGAAGATCCCTTCCAACCCAGACCATTCCACGATGCTGTGATTCTATGATTTCTGTTTCACTGCATCCAACTCTTCTTCAGTGTGTCTGTAGTGAGGCTCGGACCAGAGGCTAAGATGCTGCAAATGGACTACCGCATGAGCCACAGAAACTGGAAAGGAAATCAAGTGCTTCCTCCCGCAAGTATTTAACCAGCATTTCTGTAACATAAAACCACTCTGATGACTGCAAGTCCAAAAGGAACCCAAGAGTAAATCGAGAGAAAGAAATTTTGCTGTGTGAGGAGGAACTTATGCTCCAGTTAAAAAGAATATACACTGGAGTGATTTGAAGCTGCCTATAAATATTCGAGAACATCAAAGCCGGTCCTGTTAAATTAAAAATGCTGTCACACAGATAAGAACTAGCCTCTAGCACTGCCAGCTTCAACATGTGAGCCTGTGATCTGAGAGGCAGAGGCTCAGCTCTTCAAGAAGTTTTATTCACCATAAGAAGGAGGGAAAAAAAAAAAAAAAAGGCGATCCAGCAGTTGAGTTTAATAAGGATATTAAATACCTTATGAGTGAGCTAATTAGAGCTTAACTCTTTCAGGGCGCTTCAGCCCTTTCACTGACAAGGACAGTCGTTTCTTCCCGCACTATTTCCACAGCTGGGATGTCTCCAGGTCCAGGAACGTTACCACCCAACAAATGCTTATGCAGTCTTCAGAAACAGAGATTTTGTTGGTTTATTCTTGGTGTAACTTTAATTTAACCACATTGCACTCATCACATATACATACACGTGTGCATACATTTTGGCTGACTATTCCACAACAGGGATCTATGTTTAATACTTAAGCTGTCCTGGGAGATTTCAAATTTGCTTCATCTCCCCATTGTTACCTGCAGATAACAAGAGAGGTAGACAAAAGAAGACCAGTGGCAACTGAACATAAACAAAATATGCATGGTTGAGAAATTTAACCCAATCTGCATCTGCAGCCCTTTTATTTCACTACAGAAAAATCTCTGTAAATTCCAAGAATCAAAACCTACAAAGATTACCACTGAGAGTTACAAATGTGGTAGGGAGGAAAAACCCTGGCAGCCCAGCTTTCTCAAGCAAAACAGCGAAAAACCCAAATAAGATCACATCTTCGGAGTTCTTTTGCATTAACTAATCCACAGCATCTTTTCCTTAGATGAAGTTTTGTGATGCAAAAGTCAGTGTCTTTTAAACAGGCAAAGCACTGCCAGCTAGCAGGTTGGGAATACCATACCTTGCCTCTGAGCAAAAAGAGGTTTCCAGCCCTTGGCTCCTATCATATACTGAATTCAGGAGCATCTCCTGGCTCTGTTTCATGGGTTCATTTCTCACTCCCAGCCTTGCCACACATCATCCAGGACATCTGCCAGCTTGGCATCCAGACCATAAAGTGTTCTAACAGCGTTCAAGACAGTATCTGCTCTAAAAGGCTTCTAAATAAATGCAAGTATGTGTGAGTAAGTATGCTGGACCCATGCAAAACACAACATTGCAACAGGAACCAATATGCTTTCCTGTTACAGCATACACATCCTCTAGAACCTGCCTCAGGAGAAAACCCACTCAGCAACTGCTGCACTGCGTATCCTAACCTCTATCCTTACATCCAAAGCCAGCAAGGACAGGTAAAACTTCAATGCAACAAGAAGAGACAGCGGTTAGTGTGCACAGCTGGCATGCTATATACACAACATTAATGTTTTATCCCTGAGATACAGGTATTATTATCACTGTTGTTATTAAGGCAAAACCTATTCGAACTGAATCGCAAGTGCCACCATTTACCCAGGTGCAAACTAGAAGTGAAGTCTATAAAGGGCAGTCTCTGCAGGGGAAAAAAACAAAATACCAAATAAATAAAATCACAGCCTTTTAAAAGAGGTTGTTCTCCACAAACTATAGAGCTTCTGACCTGACCCATCAGTGTATAAAAATGAACCGAATACCTTTTACAATTCCAAGCCAGTCCTCCAAATCCACTTTTCTTAACCTGTCAAAGTGGACTTTAAGGCTGGAAACATCCATTTCCAAAGGTGGAGTCAATGGAAGTTTTGGTGACAGTCTTTTCTGCATGGTTGGTGGGGGTGCGGGTGGTGGTGCAAATGCAAGCATCGAAAAAGCCTCAAAGTAGGAAAACAGATCTTGGCAGAAACTAGGGTCTTTCCTGAATTAATGGCAATTTTTCAAACACTACCATCAGAAGCATTTGAAAGTTGCTTACCAAGCACATACAATAAATTCACAGTAGGAGGCATGTACTGGCAACATGCATGTCCATACAGCTAATTAAACAGTTGTCTTCAAACCATGACTGCGGACTCCAAAACGTGCCCCTTAGTTCTGTCAAGCCAGTCACCTCCTCACTGATTCCTCAGTTTGCTTTAATAATGAAAATGATGCAAAAATAGTAAAACAGCTTAAGCTTAAGAAAACCAACAGAAAGCTTAACTGGTGAGCAGCTTTAGAGAACAACTAAAATCCTTACCTTAGTGGACAGAGCAACATGGCCCTGGGAAGCCTAGAGAGTCTGCATAAATTAAGCTACATATTTAAGGGTGTACTTGTGTCTGGAACATAACAGACAACTAATCAACCTTTGTAAACTGGCTTTTCATCTTAAAGCCAAGTGCAACAACAGAAGTCTTTTAAACCAGCATGAAAAGGAAATTTAAAAAATGAATGAAAGCAGTTCACCACTGTGAAGAGGACACCCTGAGCCACCAGAACCCTATTTTCCCAAGCACTACTACTCAATCCTGACATAAGCAGAACTCCACAATTGGGATAAGGGCAGTGTAAGTACCATTCCTGGCAGTCTCTACTGGGTATCCACCTGTGAGATCACACTCCCCTGGTCACCTCTGGTTCAAGTGCCAAGCAGTCAAGAAAAATTCAGAGAAAAAAAAAGTTTGTTTTGTTTGGTTGGGTTTTTTTACACAAATCTTCCGTTGCTGTTGTAACAATTTCAAAACATCTTTGTTTAAAAACAACCTTTTTTTTCCACTTGCCAACCTCCTTTAATGTGAAGGGCGCTCCCTTCAAGCCAGAATACAGGAGAAACAAGGCCAAACATTCAACTTGCATTCGTTCTGTTTTCATATGTAGGCACCACAAGCTCTGGTCTGACCACATTTGAATGCTGGAGTGTGGATGCCCAAAAGACGAGATAGTACATACACATTAATGTTTAACACTTCCTAAATTGAGCACTTCTAATGCACTAAGTGTATTAATGCAAATACATGTACCGCTTATGAAACTGGGTGGAATGCACAGCAGATCACTGCCTCCAGATCTCACCTTTTCTTAACCAGCAAGATGCTGACCTCTTGCAAGCATTCACACTTTGAAAAACTATGTTTATGAAAGTTATTTTGGTCCAGAAGGGCCTCACTTTGAAATTCCAAAACAAGGACTAGAAGACTGTAATAAAAAAATAAAAAGGGAGCATTTTTAAATGCACGCTCCACCACAAGATGGTATAAACTGGAAGAAAATTACTATGTATGCTAATCAATGGTTTTATACAACTACTCAAGACTTTCCTATAAGATCTGCTTGCAGCAAAGCTGCCTGCATTTCTTTCTCCCCAAGTTATGCCACGACAAATCATGGCCTCTATATGCTTCACCTGGAGTCAGCTCAGAATCCCATCACTAGGCAAAGCAAATAAAATTAAGCTATCCTGTCTCATAATCTCATCCACCACTGGAGTGCTCAGGGAGGGCAAGTGCCAGTTCTGTCTGCGGGGCACAGCTGCCCACAAATGCTGGTGACACTATGAGGCAGGCTGTAATTTTATTTGAACCATTACAGTCGCAACATAAATATATATAAATGAAAGAGAGCTCTCCAAATGGCTCCATGTTTAACAATTTTTGAGTGCCACTCCTATCTGGGATTTTTTCGTAGTTCCAGCTCCCAAACAAGCAATAGCAGCACATGGAAGAGGAAGTGGTCAGCATCCTGCCAGCAAGGGCAAGGTTTAACAGCACAGACCTTACGTGTCTGTGCAAAGTTTTAACTAAACTTACAGACTGTGGAAAACTTGCCTGAACTCCTGCAAACTACTTTTTCCCCACCTGATTTCCCACCCTTTATTCAGAAGTGAACAGGAATTGCACTGGTGGCCTGAGTACAAGACACAGTGCTGTAAGCTTTCTCTTTCTATTTACCTTCGTAACCTCATCAGCGTCACATCAGTGGTTTTTGCTCTTTCCATTGCCCCTTTTCCTCCACACGTAGATATCTTTTACCTCATTTTCTTACACTGTGCCTCCCACCTTTCCAAGGACTGCCTCGCCCTCGCATGCTGACAGGGCTCTGGTAGAAGGATTCTGGTGTTGCCGCAGCTATGTGCAAAGACCACAGACATTGGATCTTCCTCCAAAACCAGTAACTCATCCCTGAATTTCACACCCTGTCTTTATATACATCCCTCTCTCCCCCACAATAATTTTTATTATTGCCTTAGACTTATTTAGAAACAGTTTGCACAGGTGCCCTTAACTCTCCATCAATACATCACAATGTGTTGTAATCATCTAAAGCCTGAAAGTCCAGAGTTTTAACTAGGTAGATATGACTTACTACCCCTTGAAATTCCAGTACAGTTTTGAATTTCTAGTAATTATTTCATAAGGTGTTTCCTTCTCCAGAAGACATGAAGGAAGACATGAAACTGTCCATCAGAAGGAGAGAGACGGGGATTCTTGCAGATGGTTTAGGCAGCTGAGTGCTGCTTGTCACCATGATCTCTGACCCCCACCTTCAAAATTCTCTTACAGCGTTTCAGTGCACCTTAACAAAATGGCACAAGTACAGCATTCTCAAAGCAGAGTGCTGCAGCAGCAAGCAGGCAGCAAACAGCAGCTGGCAGCCAGCACAGGAGTCACCCAAGTCCTTTCACCACCACTCCAAGAGACACCTTGGATGCTGCAACATCAAAGGATTCATAAACAGCAAGGATCCTTACATAGAGTACTGCATTTGGAAGCCAATGGGAGAAGACTTCTTGTGAACTAAAAGCAGCAATGATGTGCCTGGGGCTGGAGCTCACAGGGTGAAGGCAGCACCCAGTGTCACGATGCAGCAGTATGAGCAGATGAACAACTGAGGCAAAACACTTTGATGGGCTGTCTTCAACCCTCCCTGCGTACCACTCCACACCACAGCACATGATGGACTAAAGCTTGCCTGAATCTTAAAGAGGAGAGGAATGGAGAGAGGGATGGAAACTGGGAAACAGCTAGACTTATCTGACATCAAGCCCTGGATGATACCTATGCTGCAGACAAGCTGCTTGTGCTTTACACATTCTACAAAGGCTGTCCAAGTACAGTAACTGTTAAAGTCTTTCTCTCTTATTTCAAATGTGAATTATGCTTCCTTCATTATCTCGACCTTCTGCAGAGGACCCAGTCCTGTAGTCACCTGCTGCACTCTCATGAAAAATACCTTTCGCAGCATGAAAAACTGGCAGGAACAGAGCAAGGGACCCCAGCCCCAAGAGAGGTCAGGCAACTCCGGGCACGGGCAAAAACTACTATGGGAAAAACTACCGACTGAGCCCAGATGAGGCGCAGCACATCACAGAATCTACAGAAGCTGCTGTCCACAGGACTCAACCTGCATTTCTCATCTTTCTTTCACCTACCAACTCTCACCCATAACTGAGCGGACTGATGTGCCCTGCCAGCTCACAGAGTAAGTGGATACCTCCAGTTCAAGTTTAAAAACCTGCACATATGCTTTAAAAAACCGAGACTGCAGAAAATCCACAACCACAGCCTGTAAAATATTTGGCCATTCCATGCATATGTATCAAGGCTGTAGTACAGAAGAGTCTTGTTCTTTCCACCTGGATGGTCAAGTCTTAACATGGTGGTCGCCAGAAAACAAAAGAAAAACTGAAGCTCAGATTAGACAGGGTTTCTGCTCCACAGAGCAGCAAAGCAACAAGTACAGAAATCTGTCACCGCTCTCACTCCGTAAGAACAGACACACGCCTACCTGATGCTGCTGTAGCCAGGAAGGGGCCATCAGTGACTCGCCGTTATTAAAATAAGTAAATAAATTTGAAAAAAACACAACCCCCACACAAACCAAAACCAGGAAATAAGCAATGGAAAAGCTTTTTTTTTTTTTTAAGACAGCAGTAATCAAGTCTCTTCCATTCATGATTCAGCCTTGCTATCTGTTTAACTCAAGCTCCTTAACTTTCAGCAAGCCTTCAGAATGGTGATCAGACTCAGTTCTGTCCTACACAAGTTTGGATGAGAAGCTCAAGCAGGAGAGTGCTTAGATTCAACAGATGGGCATCTCAAAGATGACTATTCTCACTTGCTTCACAGTATTTGCAAATTGTGAGCATCTCTTGCTAACATCAAAGACTGAAGACCAGAGTGGACAAAATCTGTGACCCAGCCCCACTTCTCACAGAGGACAGAGCAGGTATGTTAGAGGTGTCCTGCCTTTGTACCAAACCAGAGAAACACAATCAACACTGAACACCCCTTCTGCTCCTCCTGCCCTCAGCAACCATGAGGAGTCACAGCTCTTTAGTTTTCTGTCTGAGTGGAAGCACCATCATCCAGTGACAACTCAGCTCCAAGATACTTCACTCCAAGGACAAGATGACAAAGCAAACCTGAAGCCTCAAAAACTGGTACTAGGAATTCAGTTTTACCAGAGAAATGTCTTATCCCTGGTGTCCTCAGGATCATTACTGTAAGCCACAGCTCTACGCTTAAGGTAAGGAAACTAACACAAGCCAAATCACAGGTCTTAATTTTCTAAGAGGATAACTAGCAAAGAAAACAGCCAAGAAGACAGTGACTCAAAGCCACAAATAATTCCACTTCCTCGATTTGAATGGCCTTCGGGCAGTCAACGCAAGCAAGCAGAAACTTAACCTGTCTCTTCACAAAACAACAAGAAAAAACAAACCCGAAAATACACATTTTTGTCCTCCATTCTCAAAGGGCACAAACATTCCCTTGACTCAGCTTCCTCTGGTCACAGCCAGACGTCTATGTATCTGCGCAGTTGTTTCAAGTCAGTGCCAATGCCTCCAAGTGCAAAGCCTACCTGAGATATTACGCAATCTATACATCAGTTCAATGGCTACATAAAGTTCATTATTTCCCTGCTGAGGCTTCTGAGCAGAAATCAACCAACCAAACCCCATACTTTTATCGCTCAAGAAAAAACAGCCATAATATTCCTAAATCTCTCCGAAGTCGCACATATTGGTAACCCACCTACCTAGATTACTGTACTGACTGTCTAAGCCAGAAGCAAAAAGAAAGACTGAGAGTATTAACAGTGGTGAATCTGTGTCATTTAAAGTTTTTGACATGTCAGAGGTTTTAATGCAATCTAAAACAAACATCAAATTCGGTCCCCTTTTCCCAGCACCTCACCTGAGCAGTACCATCACCACCGTAACTTTGTAAGAAACACAGCATCTGACTGATGCTCCATACCTTAGCTATCAAGCAGACTAAGCACCTGGAACAGAATCTTGCCAAGTCCAAGTAAGATTAAAATGCATAATCCCAGTCTGAGAGAAAAAAAAAAGCACTGCTAATCAAACCAGTGATGGTTATTGCCCTAGCACTGCAAATCTGCAGCCATGTAGCATCCAGTCCGACAGAGAACGACACGTGAGCTTTTGGTATGAATGATAAAAGACATTTCAACCATAAAAAGTTTGCCAGCCATAATTTGTTTTAAAGCAAAGTATCATCCTAGAGGTTTCAACAAAGTCTCGTTTTCACAATCACAGGCTAATCAGACTTTTCAATTTCCAATCTCAACCATACTAATAGCCAGGATACTGCCCCAAGAAACACATAATATTCCAGTTTGCCAGCTACCACTGTGGTGGTTAGACCTTTGAGCAGTTTAAGGACCAGCTGACACAGCAATCTAAGCATGAATTTGCTGAATACAATCTGTGGCCACATGAAAGAAGACGTATGAACATTTCATCTCCCTGAAGAGTTATTCTGGTAGACACTTGACCCTAATAAGACTTGTTCACAATAACATGAGAAACAACATAATAGCACACCACTACTGGATAGGAATCTGACCGATAACCAGTTTAGGAGTGAATGTATGACCTATCAAAAGCTGAAAGTGCATTGTTTCTTAAGGTTTGGGGTTTTTTTGTTCAGACTTTCAAGACCAATGAGTAATTGATGCTATTAACATAAGCAAAAGTAAGCCTTTGTGTAGTCCCAAAACCACAGTTCCTTTGATCCATTCTTTAATGTGTGCCCCGGATTTTCAAGAATTTCTAATATTTCATTTTAAAGAAAAACCCACCCTCATCTCAGAAGAGCTGTGTGCACTGACAAAGTAGTTGGGGCCAAGAAGCTAGTGGTACATCAGTCAGTGAAGCAAGCAGTTCTTGGCACCAACTATTTTGCCAGTGCACACAGGTCCTCCGAGAGATTAAGCAGCTGAAAAAGGGAGGCAAGACAACGCTGTGAAAATCTTTATTCACTTTGGCTCCAAAAAGCTCAGGAGGCGATGAAGGAAGCGTGACAATGACAAGATGCTGTATGTGATCTAAAGTCTCAACTGTGAAAATATGACTGATAGCATTCAATCTAGCAGCTCTGAGGCAACGCCTGACATGGCACATGGTGGTTTGGGGAAAAAAATCTTCTTCAGGTTGTATGTTATTTGGGGTGCATACACATGAATAAGCAAAAGAGTGTTGGAGCAATAAACGGCTGTAAAAGATTTGCCACAAAATCTGGCGTTCACTGTTGTCTTCCCTATTTGGGGGGCTGTCTTATCAGTCATTAGAGGAAGCAGACAGTTGATGTTTCATGTGGTAAGTCCATTTAATAAAATAGACTTAACAAAGCAGTACATTTTTTTCTCCACTTTCACTTACAATCTCAAGGAAAGTATGACCTCAGTACATGGCCTCTATTCTATTCTTAACACTAACACCTGACACAAAAAGAGACTGCAGTGCCTCCTGTTATCCCCAAAGACATGGTGTTAAGTCTTACTCGTATGTTGGTAATGCACAAAATGTCAATGCCTGTTTCAGCCAAGACTAGCATCACCTTTTTTAAAAGAGTCAGAAATCTAAGTTAATTGGTCCACCCCTCTTTTCTCTGGAAGAGTAAGGAAACCCCCTTCAATCAGCAGTTGATCCTCGCAACTTCTGCCTGCAAGAGAACTTTTATAGCAGATCCTCCCAGCCCAAACGGCTTTGAGATAGCAAGCACCCAAAAGCACTATTCTTTACTTCTAAAGAGCGGGGGTGTGGGGGGTCGGGTATTGGCCCTTGCAGAGCTCGACCAGTTGCTTTCCGAGCTCACTTGCCATCAGCTAGCCCTGTACGAACGCTACACGTGTTGCTGTGTGTGTATACACACACGGCACACAAGCGGACCCACGTCACAGCTGTTAGTGAGAAACAAGGGCTGCCGCTGGCAACTGCTTAACGGTCAAACTTACTCAAACACCGTTCCAGTCATTTTCCTGTGCTTAGCGGGGGGAGTCAACAGCGACCCGCGGCTGCCAGGGGACCGAGAGCGCGGCACCGGAGCGGTGTCTCGGGCGAGAAAGGCACGCGCGGCGCCGCGCGCGAGGCTGCGTTGCGCAAGAACCGCTTGACATCGGCTCCAGGTGCCGAGGAACCGGCAGCAGAACGCAGCCGGCCGCCCCAGGGGGCGCGGAGCCCGCGAGGGGCTCCCGGCGGCGGCAGCTGTCCCGGGGAGCCCCGGCGGCACCCCGCGCCTCCGCGTGCCGCCCAGCCTAGAGTCTATAAAATAAGATGTAACCAGCCTAGCAAAGAGCTTAAGGAGAGGGCAAACGGTAGCTAGAGAGAAGTCTCCAGGGTCTTTTAGGGGTCGAAAGACAAAAGGAAGCATTCCCCCTTTCCCTGCCTGGCCTGGCCAGCAGTATATAAATAAAAGTCACTGAGCAAGCTCATGTGATGCAATCAAGCATTTGTTTCCGT
>VZTU01016186.1:42903-69302 GCA_013400835.1 Zapornia atra
GGCGGCGGTGTGCGGGCCGGGGCGGGGGCAGGAGAGGGCCCGGCCGGCGCTGCCTCCCAGCGGTGCCGCGGCTCGCAGCCGCCCCTCGCCCAGTGCGTTAGGCACGAAGCCGCGGGCGTGATCGCTGCTGGGCTGCGGCCCCGCCGGCGGTGCGGGACCAGGAATGGCTGGATGGACGATGGGCGGACGTGCCGCTGTAACCTAACGTACCAAAGTCACCGATTCTCTTTGGGGGACGCTGCTGTGCTGTGGCATGTGCGCGGCACTCCGCCAGCACTGGCCGTTCCCAGCAGACTGCCAGCATCCAGCGGGCTCCTCAGTTGCATGTAGGGCAGGAATGGCTGGCGCGGCTCCTTGGTGCCCTGCGATTGCTTCTCTTAGAGGACACTGGGTAACGTGGGCACTTTGGCTTGTCTAGTAATGCAAGTCTAGGAAACCTCGGTGAATGGTGTGGAAAAGGTGTGTGGGCAATGGCTTCTGCTTCAGTCTCCTCCTGCAGGAACTGGATGGCAGCCAGTGTACAGTTCCCTTAGTGACACAAGATGTTACAGAGCCTGAAAGTGTAAGTCACAAGGGAGATTAGACAACCTGATGTGAGATCCCTTGTTGGTTATGAAGCATAATGTTTGGAAGCAAAGCCCGGTTCTGGGTTAAGTCCCTAGCCCACTGGTATAAGGGGATAATACCACAGTCTAAAAATTGCCATCTCTTTTCCTGAATAAAATTTCTTAACAACTGAAAGCAAGGTAGTGGCATCCTTAGCATGACACAGTAAGCAACGTTAAGATGTCTGGCAAACTGGATCAGGGAAGAGACCAGGGCTAAAGATAGACTGGGGTGGGGGGTGGGAATGAGGTAGAGGACATCATTTTTAAACCGAATCAGCAAGCCAAAACAGTATTGGGAAGAGTAGCTTTAGGAGTGGAGATGGGAATTGTAAATCTAGGAGTTCCAATAGACAATAAGAACTCAGTGTGTGTGTGTAACACACAGATTTAGTCCGATAAAACCTGGGAAGAACCTGAGATTCCTGGTTCTTAGCTGTGAAACTGAAAAGTCAGGAATGCTGTGTCCATCCAGCTGGTCAACAAGGTGGATGTCAGATCAGCAGCATAGGGGCTCAGATGTCAGGCAACTGTTTTAGGATTCATTGCATCAAACTTAAATGCCCTCACAGGGCTTCTGTGAGCATTAAGTATTTAATTTTTCATCTTTTTATCTATTTAATCTTTTAAAATTACATAAACATAATACCTTGAGATGTTACTAGATTTCAAATTTAAATATCAAGAATATAGGGATTACCCAGATTAGACAATTCAACAGTAATCTTGTTCCCTATCCAAACTTGTTCCCTATCCAAATATCCTGTGAAATCCTTCCATTATATGGGTACATTTTTCCCACAGGGTCTTGCTTCACAGGATAATCTGACTGTAGATAAAGATCAGTGAAGTACAGCGAAAAAGTGTTATAGGTAAGACCCCTGCCTCTGTTGCTAATGAAATGGAATCATCAGTACTTTTTGGTTATTTCCTTGGAAATGGCCTAGAAGTAGGGTCTCTCTGGATTTGGTTGAGAGTTGGAAATGCAGCAATGGCAGGACAAATAGATCTGGAAACCAAGTAGTGAAAAATATGGGAATGGGGCTGTGTACAACATCCTACCCCGAAAATAAAAGTTACTAAAGATCTGATCTAAATTCTCTGTATCATGCGACTACCGACACAGCCAAATTGCCACTGCAGAGTCAAATAGAGAGGAGTGACATGAGGCACTAGGTCTCAGATCACCTCTACGTGGGCAGAAATCCAAGCAGGAGGTAGCAGGAAGAGAATGGACTGTCTATCATTAAAGCAATCAAATATTTCTAATTGGCTTCCTTCACAGCTGGCAGAATACAGCTCACAATTCAGTTATGCCACATTCTTCAGATATGTTTTGTTTTGTTTTGTTTTGTTTTGTTTTCCCCTGCATAACAAACTGAGGCCCAGGGTCTGAAATACAGAAGCCTCAAGCATATATAGCTGCAAGGGAGGACAGTAAAAGCCATGATTTGAACATAATGAGATTATGCATGATGCCAAATGATCTGAGCAAGCACACCCTCAGAAGAGGGCAGTCAGCACTAGAGGATGCTTTTGACACAAAACTTCCTAAATCTCATTTGCCTTTTAAAGAAACGGATCTTAATGAACCCTTCCCCACACACACTGTGCCTGAGATAAAACAATGCTACTGAAGTATCCAAGTACTACTGTGACAGATGTTAGAGAAAAAGCCCAAAGCAGAATTGATTATTTTGTGCTCAGAGCAGAGCTGGAATATTGCACAGGAAATATAACTGCATATCAGGTAAGAAGAAAACCGCATAGAAAGCCACTCGCAACACGGCCATTGGCCATTCTCACCATTACATGAGGCTGGAACCCAGGTTCCCTGGCTCTGCCATCCTTGTGATTGAAAATACTTCTGGCTGAAGATGTCTGAAAGCTGCTTTCTGTCACATCTGTGCAGTCAACCACAAATACAGCACACTGGAGCTTCCCTTCTAGAGCCTCCTTTAGCCTCATTTCATAATGAAATTAAACATATGCTATCTGCCTGTCAGCCTTGTCGCTCCTCTGAACCCATTAGCTAATTTTAACCAAGCCTATGGGCAAAACACAAGTCTTAAGATAATGCATTCCTGCAAATTTTGTGAAAATCAGAGGCTCTGGACTCTGGGCACTGCAGCAATATCCAAAAAGGATGCAGGGGAAGCTAGTGCAAAAGGAAAACCATCTAAGAAACAACTCTCAATTCCACTCTCCAAAGAACAATCTGTTGTTTATTTTACATTTCTAAAATACTCCATTGTGATCGTACCCCATTTAATGAACATGAAGCTTTTGGAACTATAATTGCATTTTAAGGGGTTACTCCTAGAAGAGGACATGAAGTAACTGTGTGTGTAACTGGTACAGAGCAGTGTCCCTCAGTGGGCAGCGAGCGGAGGTTGGTGCAGTTCAGCTGTTACACATTCTGCATGGCAGTAGCCAGAAAAAACGTGTGTGCTCAGCAGCAGATTAGTCACAGCATATGTTGTCTTTTGCTCAGCGAGGATGCTTAAGGAATGCAAAAGGAAGGGAAAAAGAGCTGAGGTTATTGAAGGGAGGTGATAAGGGCAGGGGCCCAGAGATACTGAGAAAAAATACAGAAATAAAGAATCTTCAGCTCTGCTGTTTTGGCACCAGCTTGTTTGTCCTCCAGTACTGACAGACTGTCCCCGAAACCTAATATCAACTGCTAGCATAGCAAAGGGCAGATGACAATTTTGATTGGTTTTTTTTTTTAAGACACATAACCAAAACCAGCCTCCTGACAATCTACAATGCTGTCAGTCTCTGATGATCCATCTTATGATCAGCAATATCAGAAACTCAAAAGACTTAGCAAAATTTCAGCCAGTAATAATGTGAATTTTTAAATAGACTTTTTTTTCCTCATACATAGTCTTACATTCTAGCAAAACAAAGGGAAATACAACCCTTTATCAAAGAAATAAGCCAACTAATGACCACAGATTAAAAGTATTTTGCTTACTGGTAATTTTTAATTTCCACATGATTAAGACGGTTTCTGGGGTGCATTAGGAAGACCGTGGCCAAAGGTTCTCCTCTGATCAAAGGAGGTGCTCCTTCCCCTCTACTCTTCCCGTGTGTGGCCACATCTGCTGTGCGGTGCCCAGTGCTGGGCTCTCCAGTTCAGGAGAGACAGGGAACTACTGGAGAGAGTCCAGCAGAGGGTACAAGGATGATGAGGGGCCTGGAGCATCTCTTGTGCAAGGAAAGGCTGAGAGAGCTGGGGCTGTTTATCCTGGAGAAGACCAAGAGGCAATCTGGTCAATACTTATCAATATCTAAAGGGCAGGTGTCAAGAGGATTGGGCCAGACTCTTCTCAGTGGTGCCCAGCAGCAGGACAAGGCAACTGGTGCAAACTGGAACACAGAAAGGTTCATTGCAGCATAAGGAAAAACTTCTTCACTCTGTGGGTGCTTGAGCACTGGGACAGACTGCCTGGAGAGGCTGGGGAGTCTCCTTCTCTGGGGACATCCCAAACCTGCCTGGATGCCCTCCTGTGCCATCTGCTTTGATAGGGGGTTGGACTGGGTGATGTCCAGAGGTCCCTGCCAACCCCTACGGTTCTGGGATTCTGTGAAATTGTCTCCAGTATCAGCCAGACCTTGTTAGGAACACAGTTCATCTCTCATCCACTTTGTAAAGAAAAAAAAATCTTAAAAGGGGCGGCTCAGGTATGTTAACTAGTAAGAGAAGGTGGTTCTCACTCCCGTGGCTTAGCATAAGCAATCCGATAACACTAGATAGCCCACATGGCTACATTTTAATGGGAAACACATTCACAGGGAGGAGGGCATCCGTCCTGTCTCTGCAGAGTGCAGTGACTAACCCCCCACTGATAAGCTATGGCATTGTCATACTGAGGCAGTGAGGATGTGCAGGTAATACCGTGCGTGCATAGTGAGTACTCAGAGGATTTTTCTCTTTACCTGCCAGGTAGTCAATGTAAGTTTCCCACAGTGCCACTTACAAAAAGGAAAGAAACAACCCCAAAAACCCCCCACAAACCACACCCCCAAAAAAGCCCAACAACACCCCAAGCAACAAATAAAACCCAGCAAGCCACCCCTGCTGTCTCCAATTAATGTCTTCTGAACGTACAGTGGCAAATGGGAACTGTGGTTGAGAACAAGCTCTGTGTGAAGAAATGGATTGTATTGCAGTAGAACAACCCGATCCTGGCTTCCTTCTTTTCTTGTCGATGGCAGCTGATGAACAGAAATGTTAGTCCCCGTAAAGCCTGGGTAAAGCCGGTATTAAAGCTGTGACTGCGCCTCGGGAGACATAACGATGCAGCACAAGCGAAGGCTGCGGACTGACTGAAAGCTCTCCCCAGACGTACCAGGGTGCCCGACGAGCACCAACCCTCTAATCTCTCGTTGATGTGGAGATGCGTCCCGGCACTCCCCAGGCCGACGTTGCACTCCAGCAGCGATGCGGGGTGCACTGATGGAGCGCAACCAGCAGGTGACCTCGCAGGCTCAAAAAGCCGGGCCGGTTCCTCCCCCTTTGGCCACACACCCCACGTCGGTGTGGAGCATGCCAAAATATCTCCGGAAACCTTCGTCTGAACTAAAGATATCTCTCGTAGTCTCTCATTTTCATGCCGTCGAGCTTCGCTATTGCACTCTGTAACACAAAGCCAGCTGTCATTCTGCAAAACGTTTTTACATTTATGAAAACTACGTTATTGTAAATTAAAGTAACAAACTATTGTAACCTGTCAGCTCAAAGACCAGAAAAGAAAAAAAAAAATCCGTGGACATTCATGTTATGAAAAAGTGCCACGCAGCTGTGGCTTTGCCTCTTGCTATTTATAGTTTGGAAACACAGTTTATCCAAGTAAAACAGCATTGAAGCAATCCAAATTAACCAACAGACCAGCCATGACAACTTGAACTATAAAAGTTATTCGTGAACAAAATTCCCTGGTAATTTTTGAAAAGTTAAGGTTTTCAATGTCTTAAACAATGTGTTGTCTTTTACATTTGTATGCAGGGGAAATACTCCGATTTGGGAACCCTTCACATTCTCCGTACATGTAATTGTCTACTGATGGGAAAAAATAACGTTGAATAAGGCCTTTAAAACCAAAATATGTTAAACTGCACTAAAAATACCCTTATTCAGGTAACTGCAGCCTTTTCCTTTTTTGCACACTATTGTCCAATATACAGTACAAGTTTACACAGGAGTTGCAGCACTGTACAGATGGACACGATGCATTCCTTCAAGGTCCTCACCAGGCATGCAGCCACAGCAGATTGTATTACCAAAGAAAGAAAAAAGAATACTAAGAAATAACCTTAGGAAATGGTTGCTATGTGCTGTTTGACCATCCCTCTGCAAGGACAGATGGGAACTAGAAGAATATGGAAAAAAATTGTATCGATTCATCCTGCAAAAGGTACCCCTGAATGCATCCATGCAATGTCTTTTACTGGGCTCTTGCCCCTGAGATTGATCTATATCATCTCCACTCATTTCCAGTTGCAACCCAACTAAATCCTAATTATTGTTAATTTTATGTCTTCATTATGTCAGTGTTTAACAGTTTCTTCACTAGTAATATTGAAGAAGCATCCAATGTAGATAACATACCCTGCGTATTTCTGGAAATCATAGACAACCTAAATATTGATACTTCTGTATTTAATTCAACATTGTTGTTAGTGTTTCTGAAGTAAATATATAACACAAGTTGTTGTTTATGCAGCTCTACTTCAAGCAATAAAGTGAACAATATGTAAACAACACACAATAAGATTGAAGCACATGGATAAAGTGTATCAGCTACTAATTGCTATGGATAAATTCTGCAGTATGAAGTAGTCCTATGATTAAAGCTAACAAACCGATTTCACCACTTCTGGCCTCCAAAAGCAAAAAAGCATTCTTAAAATGTGAGTGGCTAAAATGAAGGAATTACAACATCAAAAACTGATTCATTCATGTGAAGCAACTATTTGCCCTATTTCATCTTAGGTCATGTATTCCACTGATGACTTGCCTAAGTTACCGCATCTGACTGGCACTTCTAATCACCGTAGATCACTGCCTTTTCCACATTCAAGTACTAGCATACGATCTATTTAATTATTACATAAAGGGTTTCAACTGTCCCTGTCCATTTACATAAGAGTTATCATCAAGGTCAAGTGCTAACAAGCAAATGGATGAGGCTACCAGAAAGGAAACATAACAGATTTGTCCCTCTGTGAACACAGGCTGCTACACAGGCTGTGCCTGTGGAGCATTCAACAGATCAAAACCATGTGCGAGGCAGGAGATGGACAATTCACATTTTGGGTCATGCTGACCTGATGTTGAGACAGAACTGATTCCTAGCTTGCCAGTTCCTGATAACTTTCCTCTGCCTCTTTTCACACTGTCTCCTATGACAACTGGAGGCAGGTTTCTGCATGCAAAATGCAGAACTAGGTGAAGGCACTGTAAAGGAAGAATATAAGGAAATCATTTAAAAATTACAAAACATGAAAGTTGCCAGGACTCTCAGGGGCCCTGAACTTCTAAAGGAATTTCAAAGCCTAGGGACTGACCAAGAAATAAGAGAAGGTATTTCCTTCCCAGAGCTGGCACTGCTCCAAAGACCAGCTAGCTTCTGCCAATAGGAAGTAGTCATCAAGTTTTCCTAAGCTCAGTTGTTTACCTCCCAGAGTATTTTCCAAGAAGAGGTTCCAATTCTGAACCAGGATGTGCAAACAGAAAAACTTACTGGAACAGGAGCTTTTAGGTGTGTGAGATTTCAACAGTTGGCTGTTTTCCTCAGAGAGCTTGCTCAACTTGTTAAATACTTACACAGCACCCAGAACACAGGCTGTCAGTTCACTGGGACAGCACAAGTTAAGTGTCTCTAGTGCTGCCCAAGCACATTCTGCACATCACCCCGATGAGGCACTTGCTGCATCACCCTGAGTAAGTGTAGTACTCTTACTTGTTCTTCTTTCACTCATGACTACTACCACCAGTGTACTGACATGCATCAGTGTACAAAGCTGGATGAAATACCCCTCAAGCAGCATCACATCTAAAGACAGAACTTACAGTGCACAACTCTATCCCCTAGTTTAGCCAAGACCTTTATCACATTTGGAAATCATGTTAAAATGTGGCATCTTCCAGCTCCTCTAGATCCTGTGTGAGCTGCACGACTCTGATCCACATTTCCCTGCCAGCACTATGGAGAAAACTTTGCAAGGGAACACTGTGCTTGGGACCAAGCTGGAAGGAAAACAGCCAAAGAGCTAAAGTAGGCCTACACCATGGGAATATTTATTACAGTCAGAAAAACCACAACCAAGCACCAGAAATGCCAACAGCTAGGCCTTTTAAAGGGATGGGGATCCATGCAATGAAGTAGCCAAGGACAGAGGAATGGTGTGGGGAGAGGCATGGGCTCAACAGTGAGCAAGTTGGTTGGAAACAGAAGCCAGAACAACAAAGTGAAGCCCCAAAATAAGAGACAACCACAACCTCCCCTTGGCCTGTGGGGACACCCACCAAAGATTCCCTGACCCGAGCTGCTTCCCTGGCTAGCTGAACCAATGCTGATTCCCAGGTGGAGGCTCTCAGGGACTGGCAGGTGACATAAATCCTACCAAGGGCATCCAGTTGCTATGTATAAATAATCTGTTTACATGACCAATGTTTGCAAGGCTTTCCAGTAATGTTTCATTTGTACAGAACTATTAGCACAGGGTTGGAGAGAAGCAAAGACTTTCTGCTTACTGTGGTGTGGGTATCTTGTCTTAAATTTCCATGGGTGGTGTGCTCCAGTCTCTGAATATGTGAGAGAAATGTGTTTCTCAGTCTGACACAACAAAGCAAATCAAGAGATCTTTATCTCAACATACTGGAATGTCCTCAGGAGCAGGTAGGCTTTCCCTTTATAATGAACATCCCGTGACAGTGGGAGTAGGAGATCAGTTTTCAGATGAAAGTGGGGATTAGCAGGCTGGTTCTCCACTGATCTCTCTCTTGTTTAATAAGCATGTCCACTTTCTGGGGAAAAAATGCAACTGCTACAAAATTATGTAGGTTAGTGAATTTCTGGTCTTCCCTGAGAGCAGAGAACTCTTGTGTTTCAGAGGAGTCTAACAAAATGCAGCAGATGTTAATTTCAATGCAAGTGAAATTCAGGGAAAAGAGGATACTATGTAGATGCAAGGAACATTCTGAGCTCTTCAATAGGTTTCTTGATCTTAAATTTACTGTCCTCACTCCAAAAAGAGACAACAGATGTATCATTAAACCTTGTTAAGAAAAATCTGCCATCTTGTATTCTGTAGCACTAAAAAAGGAATTGCACGTACAAACTGTTGGAAGCCATGAAGCATGAGATGATTTTGCTGCCAAAAAACCTGTGATGCAGAAAGATCAGTACAGGAGAGGGAGACAATGGAGGTTCGTATTTTTTAAGTTAACCATTTGCTATACATGCATCTACAGTTGGCCTTTGGGAAGTGTGCTTCCCACCTACCTTTTTATGAGGTCCTGCATGAAATTTATTGCTACTAAGCTACCAGTAAACCTGGAATACGGCACAAGCTCTTTGAATGTAGGCAGTGCTGCTAAACTGCCAAGAGGAGCTTTAAGGTGAGTCTCAGTGCCTAAGGAACTGCAGCGGCAGTGAAGGGAGGGCCTCCCTTCCTGAAGAAAGGCCATGCAAAATGCCCAACCTCTAGCCAACTTTCAGCATACCTTTGTTCCAGAAACACTAACTGCATTGTCTGAGTTAAGCTTCTCCTGTGAATCAGAAGCAAGGCTGCATTGGCTGTGGTGATGGGAGAACGAATTCTGTCGGGATGGGGAGAGAGAAGCCTGCTGTGAGTGCATGTGATCTCTGTCACAAGATCTGCCCCAGTCAAGTGATGCTGCCTGTAGTGGCTAGGACACTGCTATGGGGGAAATGCAGACAGAACTCCAGCATGAAGTTCTGAAGGTGTTGGGAGAAGAGGAGCCACTCAAGGTACAAGTGTGATGGGATCTCTCCCTCCTCACAAAAGCAGCCAGGTCAGAGGACTGGACCATAACGACGATCAAAGAATCTCCAGCCTATGCCTGTGTCCCACTACACAGATCAGGACAGAACTGAGGCAGACCTGCACAAGGTTCCTTGTAATTTTGGGTAGCAATAGGTGCCAGTAATGTATGTGGATGGAGCACGAGGACAAGGAACTGGGACGCAAGGTCCACCTTTGTAAGATGCTTGCTGAAGAGTCACACTAAAGTTGGACTGACTCTGTCTTTTCAACATTTTTCTGGTGGTACACTGGAAACAATCAGAGAGGCCAATGAGGCAGAGTCTCAGTAACAAGTATTTATGGACAAAGGATGATAGCTGATCAAAAAAACACCTTTCTGCAGGACCTGCTTGGAGCAGTGTTGAGAAGGCAGAGCTGACATCACTTCCTACGGCATGCTGATAAGTTAGCAGTTCCATGCAGCAGGCAAAGGATATGGATTCTGCATAATTCCCCATACTGCAGGAGTATCACCTTTTTGCTGAAGAAGTATGTTATTGCTCCTGCTAGGCTTGCAGACTGCCAAAAAGTGCTGTATGCTTTATTATCACATTGCCTATAAATTGTCCCCACGTACTACAATAATTGAGAGCAACCCTTCCACAGAGAGCAGGAGGAACAGCATGAACCCATGAATGTTTCCAAAAAGCCTGAAATGTTAAGAGTAGAAGGAAGTGCTGTCAGTACCCCAGACAACTCTGAAGTGGCTGAAATGAAACTCTTTCCCTGCTCCAGCTGATGATGAACTCAGCAACTAGGCTAGCAGTCTCTTACAGAGAGGTAATGGTTGCTTTCCACCTTAAGACTCTGAGAGCACTGGTATTTTGAGGGATGTGCTCTTCAATTCCAGTGTGTAATGACGACATTTAAGAATAAGTAAAATGAATACAAAGTTCATTACAAACATCACAGGTTTGGAATAACTTCATTTTAGGCTGCAAAACAGTTCCCTTTCTGGCTTTATCAGCTGTTGATACAGATCTGGGAATACCCCAGCTGTGGACACGAACTTGGGACCCTGGGCCTCTTTCCAAGTGTTTTTGGACGCACATTGGGCAAACAAGCTCTTTTCTCAGACCGTGCTTGTTAGTTACATCTTTTCTCTACTCCCACTTCTTCCATTTTCTTTCCTTCCTCTATTCCCCATTTTCTCATATTTAGATAACATTCAACTCATTTCTTTCTCTGTATCTGATATTACGCAAGGGCAAAGCCTCTCCACCTTTGTTAAACAACGCTGTTTCCTTTGGTGGGTTGGCCACCTGGAACATACAACATAAAGCTATGTTAGGAGGAACTAATGTTGTTACTGGCAGGACAGCCATCAGTGCCCTCCTTGGGATGCCCTTCAGATAGGTGGTGGTGCTGAACTAAAAGGCAGGGTGAGAAGCATTCTTGAATAGCTAGAGCACTGTCATGTGGGTCACAGGCTTGAAACCAATGACTGAAAAAAAGAAAATACAAATCCTGGAATGTGTAAACAGTGAGCTGGGGGAAGGAAGGAAAAAAAAAAGAAAAAGCAAAGTGTAAATCAGAATTATATTTTAAGTCTTTTAATTAAAGCTTTCTGAAAGGGTGTTTCAGTGCTAGACAGCTTTCTTGAACTTCTCTTTGCAACTCTTCTACCCAGTGACTTAACTGTGTATTTAATAAAATGCTTAATACATGATGATTGTGGTAACATAGTGTTTGTGAGCTTACATGTATTCTCAGTAACTACATTGCTGCCAGTGGTAGCAATGCTACTACAGTTATTAGACAGGACTAGATTTCAGGGTGTCGTGCCCTTCTTTTGCCAGCTATTGCTGCCAACACTAGGCTGTTCACGTGTGCCATTGCTATATTCAGTAAGAGTGGAGATGACTATTGCCAAGGGCAGCTTCCAGTTTTTGTGCCTGGTCACTCATCAGTGTGGAGTGGTTCATGTTCCACAACGAGCATGTATGACTGTGCTTCTGACATTTATTCATGATCACAATTGTTTGTTGCAAAGAGAAGAAAATGCTTTTGTTCTGGTTCTATATAAAATTAAATTGGAAAATTAAATCACATACAGACAGAAAGTTAGGATTTTTTTTTTCAGCCACAATGCTGAAAAGTTTGGGTATCTCTCTGACAAATCACATCATGGCTAGTCTCAGCAGCACAGCTATAAATATCACAGAGCAGCACAAGCAGGGGTTTTGTCTGATGTAAAAAAGGCAACTTACTTGGAACAAACATCTGAGATCAGAACAAGATATTAGTACTGGACCTGCACTTTGTTAGAAAACAATGACATTTCTAACTGGGAGTTGGAATTATAGAAAAAATACCCAGAGCAGACACACAAAGGAGCAGTGGGTAGTTCTCAGTGCTGAGTACCAGAGGGGCTCAGCGGGACCAGAACCAACAACCCACACTCAGGCTAAAGGGCTTGTCGAAGGGCCGCCGTGCTTCTCACAGAGGTGTGGAAGTGGCAATGTGAACTCAGCCTTGGCTCGATGTCCTGCTGCAGCAGGCAAGAGCAAACACAAACTCACAAAGGCAGAGCTTGTTCTTGGTATCAGGAAAGCCTGGCACAGCGCTGTACTGGGTGTTGCCAAACCAGCACACCGGTGCCTTTGAACTGTCAGAGCTCCTGTTCTTCCTTCACTGTTTAAAATCTCAACTAATTGAAACTCTATGTGCAAATGAACGTCAGGAGCCGAAGTTTCAGCACTTCGTGCCCGCCCTGGTCGTGGGCAGCTGTGGCAAGAGCTGGTGAGCCGGGCTGGAGTCGCTACCGGGCGCACTATAGCGGGGCTTTCGGCCCGCATGGCTCGTGCCTGCCCGGGCCCCCCGCAGACCGGACACCCCCCGCGGCTGAGCTGCGCCAGGCGAGGGGGTTGAGTGGGGCAGGGGCAGGGGCTGCCTATGCACAGCCACACAAGGAAGGGCACAGGGTAGCGGTGCTGCCGGGGGTGAAATGGGCGAATCACACCTGGAACGTTACTCGGGGAAGCAACTACATAACCAGTTGCTGAGGATTATCTGTTTCACTTCGTCTTGCAAGACCTTTACAGTTCGTCTGTGTTCACAAACAGTGAACAGCCCAACAGCTGAGTCTAAACCTCCGGAATGGACAGGGCTGGGTGATGGCCACAGGCACAGAGCCCAGCTGCTTGGGTAGAAAAACCCACGTCATGCAGGCAGCTCTGGAGGAAAGCAGGGGGTGGCGGCATTTCAGGTCTTACTGCCTTTCATTGCTGCTGGTTGCAGAAGAGAGGGACAGGGAGACAGCACTACCAAAGTGTTTCAGTCTGCATATCAAGGTGTCTTGGGCTCCAGGACAAGTGTTTTTCCCACATGCAAGGGCAGCAGCACATGCTGCAGTGGAGTTACTCCTTGAGCAGAAGACAGTAGCTTTCTGTTCCATACCACTCACCCTGACCACGGTTACCCTTTTGCCTCATTCTGTGGCAGCACAGGCTGATTCTGAGGATTCCAATGCTGTACTGCAAAGTGATGATTGGCAGCTGCTGTGGTAACGTAGGAGAAAAAGGTATCTCTGCCACCACTGGTTCCTCCTCCTGCAGTGGCAGCCTTTGCTTCAAAGCACTGGGCTGCTCAAGGGCAGGCTCTTAAGTGGAATTCAGTTTACAGGAAGCAAAAAAAAAAGCTTCTATGTGTAGCTAACACATTTTACATTCCTCAGGATGATGGTTGACACCACCACCGACAACTCTGATGAATTCAAAGCAATTTAAAATCTCTCAAGTTGTGAGCACTGGCCTTTCTTACACCACTGGCTCAGAATAATCACGTGTGCCAAAGTTTGCGCAGCAGCCAAGTGCTGCAGTTTGTCTGGCTTAAGAACAAAGGGAAATAATACACAGTAGAGGTTTGTTTGGCTGTTTTTAAATTCTGGATGTAGACTGTTGGCTTTTCTGGTGGTTGTCTTGCTTAAGACTTAAGCACAGACAGGCTGGTAATCAGCACAGGATCTTTGCTTTGGATGGCCATGTCTCACACGTATTTGTATTTCAGCATACCATTCACGTTGGAAAGAACAACTGCAGTTCTACAGGTATCAGTCATACAGGCTGCCAGCTTTAAGCTCCTCTTTCACTTCCTTTGATTTTGGCCTTCTTTTTCCACTCAAATTTCCTAAGGAAATGAGAGGATTTCTACATCTTTAAGCATAAAGGCTGGAGGCGTTCTTTGGAGATAGCCTAAGAGAACCCAGGGAGTGTTGCAGGGGGAACTGGCATGGAGGGACCATCAGGTTTTCCAGGCACGGGCTCAGTGAAGCCTTTTGCTGTGCCACCGTTTCCTGGTGCCTTAGTTAAGATAAAACACAACTAAACCACAGCAACAGAAAGGCTTGCCTTTGTAGTAAAGTAGCAGAAACTCTATTTCTAAGACCCCATAATACACGGCAAGTCCTCTTACCTCTATTCACACTCTTCACAAATACCTTAATGGAAGAAAGGTTAAAAAAAGATGTTTAGGTAGCAAAAATATTATCCCTACATAGTTCATTATTGGCAAAGCCCTTATTTTCAGTAGCTATTAAAATGGTGGGATATTGGTTCTCAGTTACCATGTTTAAGTGTTGCTTAGTTCGGTCACAGTAGCTTGTCTAGGTGCACAGAAAATGCAATTCTAGTGTTAGACATCAGATGAGTGAAACTGGACTGAGAAACATCCTTGATAACCTGAGATAGCATGTATCACCAGTTCTACTTGATGTACAACTGGGATCAGCTCCCAAAGCAGTGGAAGTAAGAGCCTCATAGAGGGCAGGCTGTGTCTGTGCAGTCTCCAACATCGCATTTGCAAGCACACATTGCCTGGAAGGACTGTCACACAGTAGAGACAGTTCCATCAATTACTTCTAATGCATTGTCTCTTAGAGGCAGAACAGCCACAAGAGCAGGGTATGGGCTGCACATCTTCAGTGCATTCATCTCAACCTTCCTCTAGCCCTGAGGAAATTACATGAACTACTAGTCCTTTCAGAGGTGTTACTTTCAACTATTTAATACCCATTCCTGTTATCTAGGCTAGAAAATTTAGAGCTCGCTTTTAGAGATGAAACTTCTTCCTTAGATTACTTCTGCTGTACTTAAATCTGGATTTTATGTGAAGTTCTAATAATACTGAGAGAAGTAATGCAAAGCTCACTGGCCCATTTGCTTTTTGGACTCAATGTATTAGGTCTGAGGGTTCTCTTACCCCTCATTTCCAGCTTGAAATAAAGCAGTTTATTCTCAGACTTAAAAAAACCACCAACCTTCCAAGTTTCCACTATATTGCACAGCTCTGGTTCTTACTGCTATCCACTGTTCAGCTAAAATGCTGTATTACAAGCTAGGTTAACTCAAGTTTGTAACCCAAAGCAGTCCTGTCACCTTGAATGTTCATGACCAATAGCTTCCTGTCCCATCCCCCTATTTCCTTCCTTCTCCCACCTGAATTTATTTTTGTCAAAAATCGATGCAAGACATGAGATGGCACTTAAACCAAGAAGAGTTGTTCAGACACCTGGACAGCTCTCTCACTTTCAGTATGAAAATTAAAGTTTCTTCTCTATCATTTCAACTCTGTTTTCAATACTGTGATGTTGGAACAAATCTTACCATGGTATTTGAAATTAACTCCTGCAAATTTATGCTTCAGGAATTCCTATGGGGAACAAACCCACACCTTTCTCACCCCACGTACATCTTGCACTACTTCACAAGTACCAGACATGCCACTTGCAACACACCCACACTCACTCACAACCAGCATTTTGAATGGCATCACTTACCAACAGGAAGACGTTACAGTAATTTTAGTCAGACATGAAGCTACTGCCCCCTGCATTCCCTTTTCAGGATGCAGATTCTGCTCTAGCAACTCTGGCCATCATACAAACCCACCTACTTTGAGAAGGGTTTGCAACATCAAGTGTTCCCAGAAAGAAGCTGCCAAAGCATCCAGCTACATACACCACAGATGCGCTGCTGCACTGATACGTTAAGGTAGTTTAAGGAGAAGACACAGAGATACCTAAGCTCTTCTGCTGCATTGCACTTTAATTGCACCAATACAGTTAAATATTAAATGGAGAAAGCAACTCTACATAGCAAATGGAAAACAAGCATTTACATAGTAAATCTGTAAGATGTACAGACTAGTTTTAGCCCAGTTGTCTATACATGGATATCTCACTGAAGGTTTTGGTGTTAAAGTAATTTTAACCAGAAACCAAAATTAACATTTTTAGGTTCACGTAGAATTGGCAAGTTATTGAGAAACAAGCTTTCCTTCCTCAGAGAGCACTCATGGGAGTGGGGAGAGGATGCACTGGACTTCCCTGTACCAGCAGAAATGCATTAGCCATTGCTCCTGCCTGGTAGCATGGGTAGAAGTGAGCAACACTTTTCTGAATACACTGGATTTCCCCCACACCCCACAAAGGGTCAAATCCTGTTATCCTGCCAGGATAGTTATCCAAAGGAAGTGAACACTACCAAGTTAGACACTGATCAGTTGTGGAAAGAGTTCATTGGCAAAGCTATCCTCCCAAGCACAGTCAGTGTCAAGAGGAGAGGACATGTCACTGAAGGGTGACAGGGATCCTTCATATCCAGAGTCACTACAGGCATCCAACAGATAGCTTGAGGCTGCAAGGCTACGATGAGAGGAGAGCAGATGAGAGATGCCCAGTTCAGGCACGAAGCTGTCTACAGGTTCTTCTTTCACAGATACTGGGACCTCAGGGGTAGTTTTGTCTTCAGATGGGGAGAGAGATACTTCCTCAATTTTCACTAGCATATTGGTTTGGTTGCCCATTTTAACAGGAATCTCCAGTATTAAGGGCTTTGTGTACACATGATCAAACCTTATCAGTTCATTAATGGCCTCCAGCTTAGCTGGTGAGGACCCCAAAGAGGGAGAGGGGGAGGTTGGTATGGAATTTGTTTCTCCACAGATCTCTTCATCCAGCTTCTCCAGGCATGTTGACTCTGAATCAGCATATTTGAGAAACATCTCTGGGTCGAGACTGTCCAGAAAGCCCAGTAGAAGATCAGACTGCAGAACGAAATACAGTTTCAGAAAGGCAGCCTACTACTGTTAGTAGAAAACACTAGTTGTGGCATTTATTAACCCTCACATAACTGAGCTTCACCCTAAACACAACTACCATAAGAGAAAACAAGTCAACTATAGAAAGTCATCAAGTGACTTTACATCAAGAAGTTCCTCTAGTCTTAAATCCACAGTGGTTCTGAATCTCACTGGCAGTTTGGATAGGAACAGACACTCACCTCGGAGTCTGAAGAATCACTGCCATCAGAATCCATGTGGACATTATCAGAAGTAGTGACTGCTGGGCCTGCACCTGCTGCAGAGGAACACGTAGTCTGAGTGCTGCGGACTCAGCGGACCCGGTCACCAATCTAATCTCATCCACCTGCGATTCCATCACAACCTGTGCCAAGGACAAACACCCCGTCAGTCACCACAAGTGTTCTGGCAGACAGTACAGTACAAAATCCCAAAGATCACACTCTTCCCACAACAGCTTCCAGCATTAGATTATCCATGTGCTTGTGAGTGGGAACCTGCAGGTAAGATCACTTCCAAAGCTGGCTCAAGCTTCCATATGTTTACATGTTTATTTTGGCCATCACTTTACTTTGTTCTGCACTATACCCTCTGTTCTTTTGAGACAGCCACACGCGCCTGTAACAGTTACTACATTTCTAGAAAACAATGTTGAAGAGCAGACAAAACACTCTTAAAACAGCCTGGAACTAGTCGGTTCCCCATCTCCCACTCTACCAGTGGCACCCGTTTCAGGCTCCTGGTCTGTCCTGTCTGTAGGAAAGCCTCCGTTTGGAGGTCAAGGGCGTTCCCGGCGGCTGAACCACCCCTCTTCGCTGCACGGCAGGTTAAGGCGAGAGCTCCCGGCCCCGGGGCTGCTCCCCCCGCCCACCGGCGCGGAGGAAGGCTCACCTGGGACTCGGTCTCCCCCTCCGTCTTCAGAGCGTCCAAGCCCAGGCGGCAGCGAAGCTCCTGGTTCTCCAGAGCAAGGTTACACGTCTTCTCCCGCAGGAGCTGGTTTTCCAGCAGCAGCTTCTGGTTCTGCAGAGAGCCGTGAGGCAGGGAGGCCACGGCGCCGGCCACGGCCGCCGCCCCCCAGGCCCACCCAGCCCCTTACCTCCTCCTCCAGCTCCACGACCTGCTGCTCCAGCTCCGTCATCCGCGCCTTCTTCCTGTCCCGGGCGCTCTGGGCCGCCACACGGTTCTTCAGCTTCCTACAGGGCAGGGCGGCGGTCAACGCGGCCGGCACCCCGCGGCACCGCGGCCGGACCCCGCGGCTGGGCCCCACTCACCTGCGCAGCGCCTTCTCCTCCGGGCTCAGATGGGTGAGCCGCTGCCGCTTGCGGGCCGGCTGCGGGGCCTCCGGGCCCGGGGCGGCTCCTGCAGGCAAGACAACGGAGAGGGGCCGCCCGGCCGCGGGAGCATCGGCCGCTTTGCTGGGGATGAGGAGCAGCCGGGGGGCTGCGGCATCGGGCAGCGCTGCCATGATCGGCGGGACAGAGAAACAGGCTGCGCGCTGCCCGGCACCACGACTCGCCACCAGCTGCGCTGCCTGCGGCCCCGCCCGGATATCTACTATCGTGGCTTTTCCTCATTGGTCGCGGCGCCATGACGATGTGCCCGGACTAGCCTGTGATTGGCCTGCGGCTGGAAGCAAGGAGGGAAGTGAATTGCATCAGACGAGGGGGTTGGGGTCGGTGCGATGTCAGCCAGTGGTGGAGGGGCGGGGCCACAGGAGCTCGGCTCGGCTCGGGTNAGGCCCGGTCCGGATCGGCTCAGCTCGGCACGGGTCGGCACAGGGTTGCCCACCCAGCACGGTTTGAGGGCTGGGCTGGCTTCCAGGCGGACAATGTTCGGAAAACGATGGAGCATCTCGGCAGCACTGAGCACACCAGGCACCTGCAGCTTCGGGAGGGGGAGTGAAGCACACGGGAAGGAGAAGCCCGAGCGGGACCGGCAGCGAGCTCAGGCCCGGGCTGGCTCCAGGCGGTCGAGATCGAGCTGCACCTGGATGCTCCGAAGTGGGCTCCCCCGCCCCCCGGTTTGCCCAGGGTGAAGCCTGGTCCCGCTTTGGAAATGCCCAGCATGGGTCAGGATCCATCGTGGGTGTTTGGGGTCATCTCCAGGGTATGAGCCTGCTTTAGGCATCCACCCCGGGACGGCGCTTAGGGGAGCAGTGATGAGCTGTACGCTCTCTGTAAATTGAGACACCCTTCCTGTCTCTGCCATCCCCCAGCCGCAGCCCCAGGGCACTCTTGGCCAGACACCAGAGGAGGGTCAGGCTTTACACCAGTCTAAATCCACAGGACAGCCCAAAACACTCAGAATAGAAACATTTTTTTAAAATATGAAACTGAAGTGCTACTTCCACCTCATCTTGAAAGCAAAGCAAACACTGGTCTAGCACACTCATTTTTATCCCTTCAGCTGCTTGGAAAGCTTTGGAACAGAAGATGTTAAACAAGAGAGCAAGGTGTTACATTCCAATAAAAGAATATTTTTTAACTTGTTTAAAATGCTTAAGGCATTTCCTTATTTTATACAGAACTAGGCAAGCTAGACATTCTTTATTTTAGTCTGAAATAAAATGAAAGATCTGAAAACACGAGCTGTAGCAACACCTTTTGGTACCCCTCTGCTCTGTTAAGAGGCCTTTGCGTCACCAAATTTAGAGCAACTCTCCCTTTCTGGCAGGTTCGAGGTTATTCTGCCCCGCTGTTGTACCCCTGCCCTGTTGGACCCTGGAGAAAAGAAGTGATGCCCTTGGGACTATGCAGTTACAGTAAAAATCTTCAGCCAGAATTTTACCTTCCAGGTGAAAGACTTGACATATGCTCTCAAGATTTTTCACTTTTATGAGGAATGAAACACAGCCATCTAAAAATATTTTAGAAAATTTATTGAAAACTGACATACAAAGGGTGATTTGGTCCCAAGAGAAGACAGACCAGAATCAGATCTTCCATATTTCAAAATAAAGTTTTTCCTAATACTGCATTACATTTGCCATCCTGCTTGTAAACAGCATTAATAACTCTTTTAAGGAAGCCAACAACAAATGAACTCTTACAGAAGTTTGAAAACACCCAGCAGTTCTTACCCTCTCCTAAATGACATAGCAAGAACCTTGAACAATGCTCCTGGGTACTCAATTCCTGCTCTACCTCACTCCTCACCACCAATTGAAGCCATTCAACCCTGTTCTCTCCCATCACAAGGGCAGAAATGAATTACAAAAAAAATGTTTTCTACTAAAGCAAGTTTCTTGAACACGTTTCCCCCCTGCCCCTGCATCTCACTGTCTCTGTCAATCGTCCACCACTATATTCTTGCTTCAGATGGCAGAATACCAGGGGTCAGTGATGTCATTAGCATAAAACAATTAAGAGGAAATGCACCTCTGAAAGTCAGCCTTTGGTACAAACACAACAGGAAAAAGAATGCTTAAAAGCCTTCTACAAACATTTCTTATGCAAATTTGATTTGCAATTTGTCATTTTTAAAGAGGTGGGAAAAAAAATAAAATCTATCTAGATTTGACATATTTAGACCTCCCACAGTTTTCTACATCCTCTGCTGCAATTGTAGTGTTGCTGAGATGGCTTCAAATTTTCTATATTTGTATCTTTTCAGTTTGTTTAGAATTCAGAGCTATCAGCTAAAATAGTTCCAACCTTGAACTTTCACTATAATCCTGCAAGCTTAAAACCAGAAATTTTACAGCGCACATGCAAGAGATTTACAACAGACCTGAAATGAAATTAGACATAACAGCCAGATAAAGCTGCACATGTTCTTCAATTTAATAAGAGTTCCAGAACAGTGAAGTTATACACTGGTTTCCTGAGTAATACCTATCCAAATGTTGGAATGTTTTTAGTGAAGCTCTGAAATGTTTTAGCAAGAGACAGCAAATTTCATACAACCTTCAACACACAACCTTCAACATGAGCTGCAAGACAGACAGGATTTAACAAGCAGGGGTATCTTTTGAACAAAACTTCTGCTGCCAACCAAAAGATGAAAGGATGACTGCAAAAAGAGAAGCTTGATTTTAAACTACTGACTATGGCCTATTCAATGGTAAAAAATACCATCAGAAAGATCATCAATTAGCTGGGCAAAGGAACAGTAGATTTTCTTATACCAACAGCTGCAATACTGTGTACTTGCTCCTTTACCTTAGCAAGATGTCAGAATCAGACTGGAATGCTGAGACTCTGAACAGAACCTCGTCCTTGGAAACTGGTTTCTTATGAAAAGCCTCAATTCAAGTATCTCTGAGAAAGCTCAAGGAGTTAAGAACAAAAGATGAGATTCTCTGCCTTGTTTAAGGGTTTTAAGCATAACAGAACTGTTGTGGCCTGAGTAAAGGTACAAGCAGTAACTCACTGAGGATTTCTTTAACACCCTAAGAAATTCCTTTGGCATACATCTGTATAAGCTATGTGATATTATGTTAATGGCACGTGTTCTGGCTTAAATTGTAAGTCTAGATTCCTTCAGGAAGAAGGCAAGCATCATCTTCACCACCAATGCCAGCACTTGCACGCTTGGTTATGGACGATAATGAGCATCTGACCCTCCTTGTGCCAGAAAAGCAGCCTGTTACCTGATTTACTTACCATGTTTGTGAAAATGAAAAGATGCTGTTTATTTGATCAAAAGTTACACTGTCTTCAACTGACTTCCAACTCAATGCATACAAAGACTCACAGCACAAGATAAAATGTGAAACAACTGGCTGAGAACTAGTTTTCTCCAGACTTTGCATCACTTGGGGGGGGGCAACAAAAACCCACGAATACAATTTAGGAGCCAATGAACCAAAGATGACTAAAATTAGTAGATATCTTGCAATTTAGTACCTGGATTTACTTTCTACAAAGCAAGTAGCTTATGCTCAGCTGTAACATTCCTTCCCTTCCACCCTGCAGAACGTATGATTTCTACATGTGAGTTTGTACCAAGTACAAACCAGGCAAAGAGAAAATAGCCACAGATGAAATCTGCTGGAAAGCTGTATTTCCATTGGGATTACTTTTCTGTTTCTGACTAAGGTTAAAAGTATTTTTTCCTTTCCCTACCTTTTTGTAATTAAAATTAAACTAACTGACCAATCATAGTATGTGCACCGAAGTCTTAACGGCTCAGTAAGTGAAAGATGTGGCTTAAGCCATAGTTACATTCGATATTTGGGTATTATACTTTGCCAAGGACAATTAAGAGGGTATTTCACAATTAAACAAGATGGAAAGTTACTTCCTTGTTCCAAAGGCCCCTGGACTGCCTTCTTGTCAGTAAAAACAAAAATATGTAACAGACTGGAGTACAGAAATCTTGGGGTTTTCTTTTTTTTTCTTTTCTTCTGGTTTCCTTAAGTTGTGTCTGGCCAATCCACATTCTTATGATTGTTAGTAGGAAAAACAAAAGCAAGTAATAAAACTTCAGATTCACACATCAAACCAGAGAGGGACTCAATAAACAGCAACAAAAACATCAGAAGCTCACCACTTCCAGTCTAAAACCTGGCATCTACAGCTCCATTTCTTCTTCTGCACACCCAGAGATTCCCACACTAGCATATGGGTCTGGAGACATTGCAGTCTGTTGTGATTCAGGGAATGTTGCAGTCTGTGGGTCAAAAGCAGCTCCTGGTGCTGACTGCTTAGGTTGACACCCTTCTGTACTCTGCTGCTTGAAGTCCTTTACAGAACCAGGCTTCAGTTTGTCTGTGAGAAATTCAGGAAGAGGTTTCCAAAGCACCAGCTCCATAGAAGGACGGCTCCTAGAAGGGATGGAGTTGCAGTTAAATTTAAGTTCCCCAATCACAACTATCAAACGCAGATCAGTGAGCATCTTCATCCTTTGTGCTAGCCTGGAACTATATTCCAGAATCCACATGCCTTTTTTTTTCCTTCCCCCTCTATTAAATTTCCTCTTCCTTAAGCAGTTCCATTACTTCTAGTTCTAACCCTGTGTTTCCTTTTCTTTTGCACCAAACTCAATGTCTACCATGGGTCACACTTTAGGACCTTCTTCTTTTGGAAACTCTCATACATAGAAGTGATGGATATAGATGAGCCAGGTATAATGGCTCATACAACACATCTCCCTCTGTACAAATGAGGAGTACAAAACAGGCAGCTTGATGACCACTACAGTTACACTTACTTCTCTTGTACATTAGGAGAGTTTTTCATATTTTTGACCAGCAAAATGGTCTGTTACACAACAGTGACTGCATCATGCAGTAATTCCAGACATCTCCACGAACAGGAGACTGGGTCTCTCTTTTCATTTGCATGTGTTAGCTACATAGCACCATGATTTCCTCCAGAACTTACATAGATTCTATTATTTTCTTTGTCAGGACTTCACCAAAATCCCTCTTCATCCCTTTTTTAAGGGTATCTGACAGGATAAGAGTGGGCAGATTGCTAACATTTCCATCAGCATGAACTTCCTCATCTTCATCAATTATCCTAGGAATGGAGGGGGAAGAGGGAGATAAACACTATTGAGCATACTGTTAACAGGCACATCCACTGCAGACTACAGTTATATCCACGTGCACTGCATTGTACAGTGTAGGTATCTGTCCTAGGCTGGGTACCAGAAGCAGCAGGGCCATGTTAACACGAGTCTCTCTTGGGCCAGTATACCCTAAGAATGACTGTTACCCCTGAAGTCACTTGGGCAGCTATGCCACTTCTGGTACCTGAGCTAGCTTTGGTATGCCTGCATCGTCCAGCAGTGTGCACTGCAGACATGCACTACATGAAAAGAAACATATTCACTTCAGGGGAAAGAGTATGATTTAGTCACAGCACAGGAAGGCCGAGTTAGGCAGTAGCTTTTCCTGCTCAATTCACTGTATCTCAATTTCAAGAATTACTGAAAAATCTATACTGAATACAGTTGTTAAACTTTAAAGACATTGCACCAATTTCTCAGAGATTAAAGCAGCACAAAAAATCAAAGCATTTGGAACAAATTGGAGGTATCTCCTTTGTTTTTTGTAAACCTTTTAAAGAAAATTTAGCAGAGTAACTGGGAAGGATGGGGAGCAGTTCCTCTGAAAGGTCCAAAGCAGACTTTGAAATGCAGAAATAGCAAGATAATCAAGATATAGATTTACCCATGGTGGGAGGTGGGGAGGGGGAAATCTAACAGTACCTTGCTTCCCTTCACGCATCATCTATGGAGTAATCATCTAAAAAAAAATCTTGTTGTATAATTTATATAACTTTTGGCTTTTCTAACAACTGTCTGCAGTGGTCATTTTAGGTATTTGGGAATACTAGGCAACTGCAATCAATTGATGCATATGCATGACGTTTCAAGAAGTCTTTCAAAGGCAAGAATGTGCAGTACATTTAAAAAATGATTGCAACAGCCTGCCCACAGCCACCCCATTACCCCAGTATCAGGACATCTGGTATTCAACAGCAACATGAACCTCAGCCTCACTGCATACGTGCAGAGAGCTTGCTCTGGTTCATGCTATTCTCTACACTGACAAATTCACATCTACCTTGAGCATTTAGAAATCTTACTCACAGAACAAGCTGCAAGTGGTTGAAAAAAACTGAGCTCAAGTCTGACCAAGTAACATCAGTTAAAATTTGAGCTCTGGATATTCACAAGAGCATAAAACCCCATTACGCTATACTGATGCTGCACAATGACTGTGAAAAGGCGGTTACTTATTCAGCATCTCTTGCTCTAGCATCCTCGATTTCAGATCAGTGTATCAGGCCCCAGACTCAGGATCACAGCCTAAAAAGGAATCACTTCAACAGAAGGTTCATCTCAGGCTTCCAGTAGTGTGATCACACCGCCAAGTTCTAGATTTAACCCTTAATGCCCCCCTCCCAAAAAAAGGGAAAGCTCAGCAAAGCCAGTCTACTCGATCCCTGCATTTACCTGTCCTCAATTTCCTGAAGCTTCCTGCGAGCAACCTCGCATTGCTGTTCCCCCATTGTCTGATCCATTTCTTCACAGGGAATTTCTAACATGGCAGTTTCAGGACCGCTGCCATCATACTGACTTGCTACCTCCCCAGCTGCCTGCTGACCTGCACAGAGAATCCATTCTTCAGTGTTGGGATTCAAAGGACAATTTTTGGCTCCTGTCAGTCTCTTCTTCCTCACAGGACAACTAGGAAACAAAACAAGTTTACAGTTGTCAAAAGAGAAATGTGGCATTCTACACGAGAAAAACCTTATAGCCAACCATGTACATGTCAACAGATTCGGAATACAAAGCCTCCACAACGGAAATAAATCCACATTGCTCTTATTAAAATGTGGGTACCCATGCAAGAAAAATCAGTGCTACAGAATTAGTTAGGTAACTGAAATGGATTTAGGCTTATGTACAACTCAGAGGAAGAGTTCCAAACGGAAATAACATAGTACTTCCCATCCTGTGTTATGTTGTAGGTGAGATGTGTTTAAATCTTTATAGAAAAGAAAAAGCAAATTAAGATTTTTTTCAGGCTATAAAAGACAAATTTAATTTACCCTTCCGCCTCCTCTTGTAGCTTATGCTTCTTTCCACAGCGAACAGAGATGCTACAAAAGAAAAACAAATGGCTGTTTAGCTTTCAAATATATCTTCCAGTGACGCTGAAATTTTCAAACAGTATTTTCCTCCCTTTTAAAATTACACTTGCAGCAAAGAGCAACAGTTGCAGTATGTCACCAGCTGTGAAGGGAGTGGAAGTTTTGGACAATAAATGACCACTTGTTCCAAAGAAAGTTAAAGGCAGCTGTGAATACTCGGTTCTCCCAGCAGAATTCCATTCTGTTTGCTCCTCCTTTACAGTACTTATTTTTTCCACAAGGGGCAAGACCAACTTTTTGCTAAAGTTTAAATGCTTCAAGAACCAACACACGACCCAGCTTTAGCCTCTTAATACATTGTCTCACAATGTGACACACTGAAATTAAATATGACCAAACAACAATATATGGAATAATTTAAGGGGCTTGTGCTCACGTATGAGGAAGAGCAAGCTAAAACTAAAAAGCTCAGAAGCATGTTGGCAAACCGGGTATTGCTTTCATTTCAGAAAGCCCCTTACGCACCCTCGGCTCCCCGAGCCTCAACGTTGTAGGACAAAAACACAATTCTAACACTGCAGAAGCAAAACACTGCTAGACGGAAACAAGGGGTAACCTATCGCGAAAAGAAAACTTATTTCACACGGCCAGCGCGGCCGAGAACGCGCTCCTTCCCCGTCCCGGCGGTCCCTGGCTGCGCACTTACTGGCTGTGGGCCTGCGGCTGGTGCAGGCCTTGCGGGCGGGCCGCGCTCGTGAAGGAGCCCACCGGGGCCACCGTCAGGCCCTCGTTGTAACTCCCGAGCGCAGCCAGAGCGGCGACGTCGAAGCTGTTTTGCAGGTATAGGCCGGAGGAGCCACCGCCATCGGCACCATCGTTTCCGCTCCCGGCCATTATCACCATGGGCGGCTGGAGACGGCTGTGGCCCAGGGCTCCAGGCTGCGGCTCGTCCCGCGCGGCGGCCAGCGGGCCGTGGCGGTCGGGGGCAGCGGCCGGGGCCTGGAGGAACTCCGCGGCAGGACGCGCCGGGATGCCCTGGCAGGATCTGCCCAGCGCTGCCATTTCCTGCTGTCGGGGAGAAAGAGGGCATCAACGCCGCCCGTCA
>VZTU01016186.1:69337-85077 GCA_013400835.1 Zapornia atra
GCCCGCCCCCACTCGCCCGCCTGCCCGCGCCGCGGAGCGCTCACCGCCGGGCCGGGCTGGGCTGGGCCCGGAGCTGGACGCCACCGCAGAACCCAACTCCTTTCCAGGCCTTTCGCCGCTCTTGGAGAAGGCGGGCGCGGGCATTATGGGTGTTGTAGTCCCTGGCCACGGCGGCCCGCGGAGCGTGGCGGGAGCTGTAGTTCCGGGCGGCGGCGGCCCGCGGGGTGTGAAATCCTCGTCGGCAGCGCGGACCGGCGAGGTGGAGCAAGGAATGGCTGTTCCCGTCGGGCGTGGGAGGCCCCGGCTCCCGAAGGAGTGTCGAGACAGACCTGCTTTTGTTTGCGGCCCGGCCTAATCTCCGCGGCCGGCAGCCAGAACGTCGGGGCTGGGGCGGGCTGCCTGTGGAGCAGCCAAATCCCAGTCAGATGAGAAGCTCGGTCCGCAGCTTTGCCCCGCTCTGCGGGCTGCAGCGGCGGGGAAGCAGCGAGCGAGGGCTGCAGTCGTGAGCTGCCGGGACATGACGCCGGAGCGCAAGGTAACTACCCTGTCCTTTGCTTTAGCTGAAGGGCTCGGGTAGCGGGTGACTGGCGCCTGTGGTTTCTGCTCTGACTGAAATGAAGAAGCTGCGTGTGCTGTGGCATTGAACGCGGGAAGAAAGCTGCCTGGAGCTGCTGTGAGGGGCGGTGGGAGTCGGAGGTTTGTCACAAAGTCGTAACGCAGTGAGAGGAAACCCAGTGCCTACGGACAGAACGCAAAAATCTGTGTTTGAATACAATAATAACTTCGTTTCTTTGGCACCTTTTATTCTTGTAGTGTAGTTTACTAAATTTTGCAAAGGAAATCAAATTCAGCCAATGCTAAGAATGGAGTACCAGCCCCTGCTGAGAGGGTCTAGCTCGTACAGCAAGGTAAGCAGAACTATCTTGGCCTCTGAAGATGGGTCCTGCAGAGAGTTTGTAGCTTTACCAGTGATGCACAAATGTGAAATTCTCCAGTGGTTTTATGTTTTCTTCCAAATAAAATTAGATTGTAAAGTTTTGTATTTTCCGTAGATGCTTAGCTGTGTCACAACATGGAAGCTGTAAAGACACATTTTCTTGATTCTTGTGTTTTACATTGAATGTAAACTGAATATTGTTTGTGGCACGTTTCTGAAAGGAGGTGAAAGTGCTTATAAACTGTCAGGTCTTAAGTAGTTTACAGAACATACAAAGCTGCTGTCTGCTCTAAGAAATCAGGGCCCAAACGTTTGACACAACACATTAGTGTAATGAGCTGACTGATGTGGACAGGAAGAAGAATGGAGCTGTCATAGCAAAATGTAAGCTGTGTGATGTATGTTAATGATTCTTCCAGGTTTTTTCTTTGGTTGTTTGCTTTCTGTCTTCTAGATCCCAGGTTGTACCCATGAGACACATAAAGCACCGTGACTGTATTTGGTTAATAGGAAGGTCTGAGTATGCAGTGCCTATGTTTACCATCTCTACTATTATTTTTTTCTACTATACCTGTTGCAGGCCTTATTTATTACTTTTAATTCATTGCTTTGGTTGTCATTCAGAGAAGTACCTTTTATTCTCAGGAAACTGTAAGAAACTGGGATCTGATTAATGTTTATAAATACCTCAAGTATGCAACACAGGGGGACATGGCCAGCCTCTTCTCAGTGTCTGTGGAGATAGGACAAGGGGCGATGGGCTCAAGTTGGAGCACAGGGAGTTCTGCACCAAAATGCAGAACTTTTTCACTGTGAGGGTGAGGGAGCCCTGGGACAGGCTGCCCAGGGGGTGTGGAGTCTCCTTCTCTGGAGAGATTCCAGCTCCGTCTGGACACCGACCTGTGTGACCTGTCCTAGGGACCCTGCTTTGGCAGGGGGTTGGACCCCATGGGCTCTGAGGGTCCCTCCAACCCCTGTGATTCTGTGAATATGTGAAACTATTAATTGGATTTTACTATAAGATGAATTTTGACTTTTTCTAAATTCCAGCCCTGAATAAAGTAAGTTTTAATGAATTATCTTCAGGAAAGGCACAGCTCTTTCAGAACACAGCATAGCACCTGGAATAACTCAACATTCTGGGAAGTGGTCCAAGAGTGAGAGTGATGAACTGGTCTACACACCTTACAATGAAAAATTAAGGGAGTACCAGCTTATTAAAAAAGTTATGTACAGTCTTTATGAAGGAAGAGGAAATTTGATTACAGAAATGCCTTTAGTATAGGAGATATTCTTATGTCCAGCTGAAGTCAGATGAAAAGATACTATGAGATAAAACCAGGACCTAATGTTTAATGAAAAGGTTGCTAAACATTTCAACTGCATGTTATTTTTAGTACTATAATAATCAGTAAAATGTAGAGTTAAGAAGAATTGCATCCAAAACCAGACACTCTATAAACCTCTAGAGATCTTCTGTGACCCAGAGCCCTTATCTGAAGTATAATGTTTTATGACCAATTGGACTCTCTTCAGGTTAGAATGTATTGTAATAGTGATTTGGCCTTAAAACCTGTGAGTCTGTGAATCTATTCATTTAGTTCCTGAACACCGATTTAGGATTGTAACTAGGTAATATTGAAAAGTTTAAAAATACATGCTATTAAACTTTAAATTGAATACCATTAACAGTAAACAATATCTTGTGATTTAAGATACAAATGTTTAGCACCTCCTAACTTGCAGACATCCAGTAATGAACTTAGGGACTCGTTGAGGGAAATAAAATATTGTTACTTCTCACATCTCAGATGAAATATGAGTCAAGAAATGGTGTTTTGGTTAATTCTTACATGAAGTCGTTGTGCCTCTAACACCAAACACAAATAGTCCTAATGTTCTTAAAATAGGCACCACGAGCAGTGTGGTTCATGCAAAAAGCATTTACACAGTTCAGAAAATACGCAATCAACAATGCAGGGGTTGTGCTGCCCACAGTTAATCTGTGTATTTCCATCTCTGAAAGACCTTACTGGTCATGGCCAAAGCCAGGGTGAAATGTTTCTCCTGCTGCAGGTGTTTGAGAGTTTATGTAGTTTGACAAAATATACTTTTGCTGTTCAAAGCTAAGCACGTGGTGTATTTCACTGTGATTTTCTCCTAGATATTACATACCCATTTCTCTTTTCTGTTCTCTAGTTGCCCAGTTGGACCTTGTTTCTGGCTGTTTGTGCTGTTGGAATTGGAGGCACCTTTCAGTATGGGTATAATGTTTCCATTATCAATGCACCCACCCAGGTAAAATACAGTCTCCTGGTGTTCTACAGTAATGGAGGTATCCTGGCTGAGAGGCCACATGCATTTTTACTGCCATCATGGCAGGAACCAAGGCAGGCTTCCTCTCCTATGAAAGTTTCTTGTTGATTTCCAAAATAGTTTAATGTGGCTTTTTTTGTGAGTACCTCCCATCAGATGAATTCTGTGCCAGATAAAAGTGCCAAATATGCCCCATAAATATCTCTATTAAAGTCTGTTGTACAGGGATTAATTGAATCATATCAGGGATTAACTGAATCAAATCAGGGAATGAACTGTTACATAAGTAACATCTTCCAGTTACACTTTTGGCTAAAATAGCCCAGAACATTAGGAAGAGAATGGAATAGGACTTTTTCAGTTGTAAGGGACCTACAGTGATCATCTAGCCCAACTGCCTGACTGCTCCAGGGCTGACCAAAAATTAAGGCCTGTTGTTGAGGGTGTTGTCCAAATGCCTCTTGAGCACTGACAGGCCCTGGGCATTGACTGTCTCTCCGGGAAGCCTGTTCCAGGGTTTGAACACCCTTCTTGTAAAACTCACTACCATTTCCCCTGATGCCCAGTTTAAACCTCCCCTGATGCAGCTTTGGACCGTTCTGATGTGTCCTGTCACTGGGTGACATGGAGAAAGGATAGTTACAGTTGTCCATCACAAGGTAGCTTACTGAGTAGGATCTTCACTTAGGGAGTGGAAAACTGCCTCTGTAGTGTCTGAGTATCTCAAAGGTATGTTCACCTACTTGCTACTTTTGTGTTCCTTGCCATGGCCTGAGGATTCTGCATATTTCGTGGACGACTCAAAAGGGTCTGAGCAAATGGTCTTGTGAAAGTGATGTGTATCATTTTCTGCTGTCAGCTGATTTACTTCTTAGGAAACTGTGAAATTTGCTATGGCATTTTATGCTTTTTACAAAGTTTAAAAATAAGCTGATAGTGAATGAACATGTTATATGCTGGAAACAGAGGGCAAGTCTGTGAAGTTCATCCCTCTGCTAAATCTTTGTTTGCTGGCTAAGAACAGGAGCCTCTGATTACATATGCATGTTAGTTCAAGAGTTTCTAAAGACGCTTTTAGGAAACCAAGCATGTGGAATAACACTTTAAAAGTTTGTGAATACTGTAAGAGAGGCAGAGGAATATTGGAGTTGCAGAAAGGGATTTTGCTATGAATTCTATGAATTGTTGGATTACACTAAGGCAGGAAGATTTAAACCAAATATCAGAATCAGTCTCCTGACATGAAAATTTGTTAGGTTATGTTAAACCTCTGTGCTCCAAGATGTTACTAAAAACCAGTAGGATCTACCCATCCCCCCCTTTATTCAGAAGGGCTTCAAAACTCTTCCGGAGCAGTGTATGGAAAGGTTGTGCCTCCTCTAGTGGAATACATCCTCCTTGGAGCAGGGGGGAGGTACGAAAGCAGAGCTGCTCGGCAGTTTTTGAGATGTATGGGGCATTGAAAATGGTATTGTGGTCAAGGAAGATTCTGCTAGCTGTCAGTGTTTTTAATATAATACAACTAAGATGATATGTTTGTTAGCCCCACTAACTTTTTCAAGATTGAGGTGCAAGTTATGCTGTAGGGCTACATGTAATGCCATACATTCATAATTCTTTTCTGCTGCAGCATATACACAGGTTCTTAAATGAAACCTGGACTAGTCGTTATCACAAGGAACTAAATCCAGATTTGCTGACTTTTCTTTGGTCTGTCATTGCTTCTATATTTTCACTTGGAGGCCTGTGTGGAGCCCTTATTGGAGGCAGCATGGCAATTCGGCTAGGCAGGTGAGTTACAGCAGCAGACATGCAGCAGTGTGTTCTCTAGTCCTACTTTGTCACTGAAATAAAAAGTAAATAAATGCAGAAAGAGTGGGAGGTGTGTCTTCGGTGACTACAAATGTTTTCACTTCAAAGCAGAGTTTTCTAGTAGAATTTTACAGTTTGTGCCAGTGTGACTTTAGAAGATGAGCCCAGAATTCGAGGCCTCCGGTCCGGTCTCTCCATTGCATTTATTGAAATCCACGTAGGAGTATGCACATACAGTAAGGTTGAAACACACGTCCCCCGACACATTTGCACCCTTCATGCCAGTTAGGATATGCTGCATAGTCTGTAACATTTCACACATGTTCTGTATAGATACAGCATAAACAAAGAAAACCCCACTCCTACCTTATCAGACCATTCTGTCACATTTTATCCTTATGTTCAGACTTTCAGGGTTTTTTATATGAGTAAACAGTTGTATCACATATCTTTTATTTCCTGTGAATAGCACATTTCTTCAGTGTAAAGTCAGTTTTTTTCCATATCATCAGAAAGGAAAGGGTCTTTTTAAAAACATGTTATTGCAGGTTTCCTTAATGCTTTTTTGTTGTTGTTTCATTTCCTCCTCTTCAGGAAAGGAGCTCTTTTGATGAATAATGTTATAGCGATAGTGGCCTCCGTTTTAATGGGGATCAGTTTTCCAACAGGGTTGTTTGAGTTACTGATTGCTGGAAGGTTTTTGATTGGCATAAATTCAGGTGAATGATTTCCTATTCCTGCTTTCAATAAACTATGGTGAATGATAAATGTTACTGCTGATTCTTTAGGTATTATGATATGTATTTGTATGCTGCTTTGTAGATACCATGACAGAAATTTTCTGTAGCCTAATGTGGAATCTGAAGGCAGCTAAATTGATGGAGAAATTAACTATGTCTGATTTCGGACATGTTTACTTTAGTAACTCTTTTCAAAGCAAAATCTTTTAATAGGAAACTGCTTTTCCATTTACTTGCAGGTATTGGGATCTGTGTGCAGCCTCTGTATATTGGGGAGGTTGCCCCAAAACATCTTAGAGGTGGCATGGCCATGGGAACCTCCATCTTCCTGACTGGGGGGATTCTGACAGGACAAATAATTGGTTTAAGGTTAGAAATGCATTTTTTCCCCTGCCTTGTGTTACTTGCATGTGAATAATTGCAGTTCCCTGAAGCTCCCTGCAAAATACTTGTTGTGGCCATTGTAGCATTAGTTAGACCTTCCTCCAGAAGGTCTACCTGTAAGAGGAAAACCCAACTTGTCACCTTATTCCTACAACTGCAAATCATCTGTACCATCTCCCCAGAGAAGTAGTCTCAGTTTAGATGGGTCAGACAGAACAGCATCAGTAAAACAGGTATTTATGCTGATTCAGGTTTTCTGCTAGTTTCTTGCTGGAGACAATGAATGTTCATAAGACATGGCTTGAGAGCAAAGGACTCATCATTTATGTATTGTAGCACTACAGATGGTTTTGTCCCTTGTGATACCAGGTGAAGTTGCAAGGGTCTTTATCCAGTTGGATCTTAAAAAGTTCCAAGAGCAGAGACTGCACACCTCAAGATTAAAAGCTTCTTTCATTAAGTCTGCTAGAAGCCTTCCACTGTCCACTAGCAGAGCAACTGCTAGTACCCTCAGTAACAGCATGTTATCTCTTTTTTCTCTGTCTCTCTACAAAAAGCATGGTTAACTGGTTACAAGAGAACACCTTGCACAAGAGTCTTCTAAATAGTCACAATAGCTAATTACTTGGGCATTTTCCCCTTCTTTTTCCACACCTCTTCCAGGGAATTATTAGGTGGAGAAGCATATTGGCCTCTGTTGCTATCAAGTAGCTGTTTCCCAGCGTTTGCCCAACTTTTATTCCTGCCATGGTTTCCTGAAAGTCCCAGATACCTTCTTATTGACAGGGGTGATGAGCTGAGCTGTGCCAAAGGTAACTTCCAGCATTTGTACTTTTGCTGTGTCTTCAGAAGTATGCAGTGAATATGCTGGGTTGCAGATTCTCCTTCTCTCTTTATCAGTGCAGCACAGTTACGTTGCCTAATGCTTTTTAGCCTGTGTAGCTTACGTGGAAGAAGGGTTTGTGGAACTCAGGGGTTGTCCTGGTTTCAGCTGAGATAGCTCTATATGAGTTACTATGAAGAAAATTAACTATGTTTTGGATTTGTACTGAAGACAGTGTTGATAATACAGAGGTGGTTTTGTTATTGGTAAAGATTTTAGTCTTATGTCCAAATGATGAATTCTGATGATAACTTGCATTAGAATTAGTTCTCCTCTCTAGTCCAGTTTACTAAATGTGTTCCACTGGCAAAACTAAGGACAGGGACATAACAAAAGACTTGATATCTGCCTAGAATTTAAGCAAAAGACTTCAGATCGGTTAGAGAAGACTATTTGAGGGTTTGTGGTTCAGATATAAAGCACTCCAAAGTATTTTGCTTGGTGAATATTTCAAAGTCAGATATTCCCCTAAAAAAGGAAAGTTATGCCACTGAGATTTCCAAATCCACCCCAGCAAAAAATGTTGGAAAACCAGCAAGTGAAAAGCAAATCACAAAACAAATCACTTTCTCCCAGCTTCCTAAAGCAGAGAGTTTCCATATCCTAGCAAAAGCCATGTCATTGTGGAAAAGAATGATTTTTCTAAAAGTTGTGGTCAATAGGTGGACATACGACAATTTATGTTCTTTTTTTTTTTTGAGCTTTGAAGCGATTTCATGGTTCTTCGGAGTTCCGAAGGGAGATGGAAGATATACAGCGGGAACGATTTGCCTTGGATGGGGAGAAACCCAAGAAGCCCTGGCAATTATTCACTGATCGTGGTGTGAGATGGCAGCTCATTACTGTGATTGTGATGACGATGGGCCAACAGCTCAGTGGGATAAATGCTGTAAGATTTCATACGTAGACAGCTTAGATGATTATTTAATTTCTGTCTGGTTTTCAATCTTTTATTAGCATGAGTGATCCACACAGAGAAGCTCAGAGAAATTAGGTAACTTTGAAAGAATAGATTTGTATTATTTCTGTTTACCTTTCTTTAAATTTTATTTCATTTCTGTTACTGGTATGCTAATTTCTTTAAAGAATTACTTCATACTTGTTTTTACATCTTCTGAAAAACTAAATGGAGGTGGATCAGCTTATCCCATTGTGCCTGGTTCAAGAATGTGAAGTATATTCAGTAAGCTGAATAACGGTATATGCGTTTATGATAGCATTATATTTACCTAGACATGAATTTAACAGATTCTTCTAGCTGTTAGCATCAAATTATTACCTCACAATGTAAAATACATTCAGCTGTATGTTTAGTATGAACTTGACAATTTAACCACCAGGACTAAATCTGTTGCAGATTTATTTCTATGCAACTTACATTTTTGAACAAGCTGGGATCTCAGCAGAAAAAATCCCCTATGTGACACTGGGCACTGGAGCTTGTGAATGCCTCACAGCTCTCACCTGTGTAAGTAACAATCTACCTCCTAGCATAAAGAGCAATGATTCTTCTTGAAGAACAGCATTGGTAAATGTGAGATCAGTATAGTAACAACAAATGATGTCTTGCCCACAGGGTTTACTGATAGACTACGTGGGAAGAAGATACCTCATCATCGGGGGTTATCTCCTCATGACCCTTTGGAGCGTGGTTTTAACATTGTCTCTGACTTACCAGGTGTAAAGAAGGACTTGCCCTTTTATATTACATAATAGGACTAGCAAGTGAAAATTGGTGACTCTCAAAAGTAGCTGGAAAATAAGAGCTGCATAGTTTTAAACAGCAGCATAAAAAATTGACAGCAATTGAAAGGTTTAGTCAATTCCGCAGCCATGTGACTCTCAAATAAGAGGATGCTCACAGCTGAGATTCAATGATGTGTTTATCTTAAAGTTGTACCTGCATTTAATGCTGACAAAACTACATGGTGACAAAACAGCATTTATTGTAGCTTTCAAAGTAATTTTAGGACGAAATAGTACATACTGGTGATACTAAGCATCAGGGTTCTCTTCAGTCACTTAACTGTAAAGCGAATAATTAAACAAAAAATACTGTAAAGATGCTGAAATTCAGAAGACACTGAACTCCTTTAAGTGTAAGTTCACAAAAACTATTGGAAAGGCACTAGAGAGCTTCAGTGCCTTAAATTTATCAACATCCTGCCTTGCTTTTTGATGGGGTATAAAGAGATGCATCGTAAATTAAGTATACTGTATCAGCTCCAGTAAGGCAGCCCCACAAACCTCCCAAATGAAGGATTAGAGGAATCTATTGCTACATTTGCAGACTGTAATATACCAAATATTTAGCATTGCCTTGGGGCAGTCCAAGTAAGACAGTGCAGGTGTACCTCCAACAGTGAGCAAATTGATTTGGTCAGTATTTGGTGGTTGCCTGATAAATCCTTATCCGACAAGCGTAGCATTTAAGAGCTGCAATTCTTCCCCTGTCCAGACATCAGCATTTGGACCTGATGTTTGGAAGGACAGTAGGGTTAGGGGCTGCACAGGTTGGCAAGCAGGCTGCAGAAGTGTCACCTACAGCAGTTTCTGTGGTTGGAGTAAAGTAAGCTGCTAGGCCAGGCGAGAAGTTGTATGAGCCAGCTGTTAGGCAGAAGGCCTTTGCTTAATTATTTTATTGTAGCTTAACTAAGCTTCTTGGTTTGCCTTTGAATAATGGGATTTCAAGCTTAGGTGTGGTCTTACACATGAAGCTAGGTGCATTAGAATGTAGTAATCCTAATGGTTCTTTACTGCACTACTGAAATACACGCATACGTAAATAGTATGATGAGAAGTCTGTTCATGCTATGAAAGTGCTGCATGAGAGCTAACTTGTGGGATGGGCATAAAATACCACAACAAACACTGACAAAATATACACTAGTGACAGCACGTGATTGTACATTCAATGGTGATGCAAACCATTAGTGTTGGAGGACTGATGATAAATCTGAAGTCCTGGAGTCTATTTAGTAAAAATTGCTAAATTAAAAATATTTCTCTGAAGCAGTGCTGTTAAATAAGTTAGCTGTAAACAGCCATGAATGACTGTCCTGGTTGCAATAAAATAGCAAAAGGAAATGTAACTGTTAAGCCAAACTTTAGAACTGAATTATCAAAATCTGTACTTAGCCACCTCATTCTCTTACATTGCAGGAGCTGTACTCGTGGGTGCCTTATGTGAGCATGACATGTATCTTTGCCTTCATCTTGAGCTTTGGATTGGGACCAGGTACACAGTAATGAGTGTTCTAAAGCAGTGAAATGTGTCTGGGGGGCAGTGCCAGCAGCTCTGCTGCACGGGCCAGGCAGTACATCCTTCCTGTAAGGTTCTGGCTAAGGAACACAAGTGAGCCCATTTCATCAGAGCAGTGCAGCCTCCTGTAGCCTGAAACCGAGCATCTCAGTTTTTCTGCCCTTGGAAATTCTGCAAATGGACATTCAGCATGATAACCCTCTGTTCCTGAAACTCATTTTCCCAGGTGGCATCACAAATACCCTGACAGCTGAACTGTTCATACAGTCTTCGCGTCCTGCTGCTTACATGATCGGAGGGACTATTAGTTGGATTAGTTTCTTCACAATTGGAATGCTCTTTCCCTTCATAGTGGTAAGTATGTGTAACACATTTTCCTAATCACTTCACCAGCCATTTAATCTTCTCTCAGGTTCCACCAAATGGCTTTTTCTTATACAGTGGCACTTAAACATAGGATGCACGTTACCCCTCAACTGAGTATAACCAGACTCAGTCCCTCTTAAAATATTTTTTAGGTATGAAATGAAAAATGAATGCACATGGGGGCAATTTCATGTTCAGATTTAAAAATGGAGAAGGTATCAAAACTGGAAAAGCTTGATCAGACACTGAGCTTCAAACAACACATTTCTTAATAACCCCTTGTGCTTTTATGTTGAAGTAGTAGTAGTACCTGGTGCTAGTGGCTCACATCTTCTTTGAGAGCTTGCTGAGTTTTCATATAGAGGGTTCTGAATCAGGAGGGTTTCATTTTTATCTGTGTATTTTCAGTTTTAGCACTTACTTTTGAGAGCAAAATGCACAGTGACAGATAGCAGAGTGCCTTGATTTGACAGCTCTTTCTCCATGGCTGAACTCTGCATCTCAGGAAGATAATTGGGTTTTCTTAATGTATAGTATTGGAAAATATTGATAAAACTTTCAGAAAAAGATAAATCATATAATCTTAAAATGGCTTAGTGTGTTTAAATGGTTTATCTTTTTTTTCTAATAGAAGACTACCAGATGTATTGCACAACACTGGGTAGTTTTATCTTAAAAACAAAAACCCCCACAAATAGGTTGACAGTCTTTTCAATAAAAATATCTGAGCAGCAATGTTAGGTGTAAATGGAAACAATTTTTTTTAATTTTCCCAAACTCACTATTACACTTGAAATATGTTGCAATCAAATACATGTTGTTTTCAGAATGGGCTGAAGCAGTACTGTTTTCTGGTGTTCTTACTGGAGTGCTCCTTAGTTGCTGCTTTCATCTTCCTCGTAATTCCTGAGACAAAAAACAAATCATTTCTGGAAATCAAAAAGGAATTTCACAAGCTTAACTTTGGAAGAAATACCCCAAAAAAGGAAACAGAGCTTTATGAAAGACAACTCCATGATGAATTTTTAAAAAATTCTGTGTAATTTCACAGCTGTAAGAGAACTATAATGACAATTATGAATAGTGTCTTCTAAATTAGCATTGCAGTATCAAGTAATCTTCATGTATATTTAGAGGAAGCTTAGTTAAAGGCAAGTTAATCTTTCTGAAATGCTGTTAAAACATGCATTACTGAAGTGTGATTAAAAATATATTATATACAGAACACTTGATGTTTAGACACAACCAAGTGGTGGTGTAAGGATGCAGAAGTACCAGGTACTTGTTTCCCACAAGGTACCAATAAAACAGTTTCTAGTGTTTGAGTTTGGGTTGATTTCCTCCCCCCTCCCCAACCCAGCATCTTTTTAAACTGTGCAACAGGGTAAAACCTCTTCTAATTTTGAAGGCCAGTTTCCAGCAGCAGCACAAAAAGCACAAAGAGATTATAGGAATTAAATAATTTCACCTCTAAAGATTTTTCAAGGTGGTTTGGTAGGACACACACACAAGCCAACTACCAGAAGCTCGAGAGACCTAGCTGAATGAACTTTCTGCTTGATCTCCAACACTCACCCAGGACTCTCAAAAATAAACTCTTCATATCTTGTTGAAGAAAAAGTAAGAAGTCTTCATTACAGACAGCTGTGTGTCCCTCTGATACTCCTGCCCATACCTCTAGCTGCTAGGACAGGAGTCCTCCTCGTAAGCATTTCCTGATTCCATCTGTTACTTAATTAATGCTACAGTAAGCACTGGTTTTATCTTCCTTCTCTCAGAATTCAAGCTTTTAATGAGCACAGAGGAAGCAAACACCATTTCTCCACCTTTGGTAACTAAATCAGTTGTTTAATTGAAAATACGATTAACTCAGTGATAAAGGAGTATCAGGAAGGGATCTTCTTGCTCTTTAGTTTATCCTCTAAGTTTGCAAAGTACTTCATTTTGGCTAGAAGCTTCTTAGCTTCTTGAAGATCATCTGAAACAAAATAAAATATTATTAGTTTACAGAGGGATAGTTGAATTTTCATTTTCAAAATGAATCTCAGGATTCCAATGACAGCACACATTTCAGTACAAAGAGCTGCAAGCTGTGTGCACCCATACACTATTAAAACCATGCCGCCTGTTACTTGCATCTTGGATGGTTTTGGAACACCTCAGTTGAGGTGTTCATGTAATAATGTACAACTTAGAAAAGAAAGGTGACATGAATACCCTTTAATGACTGTTCTGTAAAGTGGCTGTGGTCTTGATGTAGCTGCTGAGGAATTTTAGGTATACAGACAAGCTTTTTTTTCTTTCTTTTGTTAATGTATGTAATTAGACAAATGCCATCACTGAAAAATGGCAAAAGATTTGTAGGACTCCAGTATGGAGACTGTCAGTTCCAAAACTGATACTGGAACAGTTTCTCCTTAATTAAACAGTTGGAGGGGAAAGGTGGTTTATCACCTACTGACAAGGACAGATGCAACACAATCTTTAAGTCTCATAATAGAAAGAGTGACAGATGATAAGGCTGTAATTTCTCACAGGCAGGCTGAGCCAGCACTGCTTTGCCTCTGATGTTTTACAATTACAGTATGCTACCATGTAAACCTGACAGCAAAAGCATTCCATGGCCCAGGAGAGAAACATGAAGGTTTCTTCCCAGAGTAAGAAGTTGGTCTGGAAGGGTGCAGTGGTCAAATGGGGCATCCAGCCTTTCCCTTCCTTGCCATGCAGCGTTCCTGTCTTGTCATGCGCTGCTGAGAACAGCACCTGCTATCTGCTGACAGCTTCACACTGCAGAGCGAGATCTCCCAAGTTCAAGTTTGAAACCTCAGAGTAGGTGGCAAGTTTGATAAAGAGTCTGTCCTTCCCAGTGTTCTGGGAAACAAACAAGCAATTCCAGGCATCTGCATTTCACTGGGAGCGATCATTTGATGCACAGTGAATTAACTGGAACTTTTGGACTGGAATTGCCTTTTCTTTTTTTAGTTTAACATGAGGTCCCAAATTTCCTGAATCAGCAGAAAGGTCAGCTTAGAAGTATTCTAAATCCCAAACAAAGAACACTTGTTTATGCAGTATTTCTGTTCTGTGGTTCAGGAAGTATTTTCCAGTAAGAATGTGCATTTTTGAAAGCATTTATAACTTGACAAGTATGGCAGCTGAATACTTCACAGAAATAGCTACCTCTTTCAAAAGCTGCAGTCACCTCTTTGGTCAGTTCTTCTTGTTTAACTGCAAAACAAATTATTCAGTTTGTTACATACTTAGTATATGAAATAGCCCTGCATTCTGATTGTCAGTGGTGGAAAACTTAATTACTAGTCTCAGTCTTTTGGGAGCTGAGTGAGCTTTCCATAATTTTGCTGACAGTTTTTTAAATTACCAAACAGATAATATTTCTTAGTTTAAATAGGTTTACAGACAGCAAATCCAATGCAAATCACTGGTCACTAACTTCCCAGAAATCTCCCTTGCTTTTACCGTGCTACAGTTAGTTTTCCTCTGTTCAGCCTGGGTTTTATTCTAGCTACTCTACTTGCTTTTGGCACACCACTGTTAGAGCAGAGAACAACATATACCAGTATAGTCAATGTTTTGGGTACCACCACCAATGTAAACAAGAAGAGCTGCTTGTATAAGCATAACAATCACTTAATGTAAGGGTTGCTAAGTTGAAGGTGAAAGAAATACAGTGTCTGTGTAAATGAAGAAATTCTTTAATGTTGTCAGTCAGGTGTTTTGGTTTGTTGTTTTAGAACGGTCTCCTTGCCCTGGCCAACTGAAGGCTGAGGAAGTTCCTCTTTGTAGCCAATATATATACACATCTGTTTTGCCATTAGCATAGGTAGGTTATCTAGATTTTCTCAAGCCGGATTTGATGTTTAGGTGGCATAAACTGGTAAAGACATTGTTTTGGGGTGGGTGAGAAGCTCTTGCAAGGAGACAATTCAAGGGTAAGGCAAATTAGAGATATTAAAGGAAATACACTGAAAAAGCCTTTGGAGAGACTCTTACTATACAAGATACAGTAAAGCAGTTCTGTACAAAAGCCTCAAAACACAGCCTACCTTTAATTAAAGTTTCAATTTCTTCAAGGATATCCTGGTTTTTAGGCTCTGCTAATTTCTCGTTAATTTCCATGATTTCCGTGAGAAACACTGAATCTGCATCACAGTCTGTCTCTTGTGCTGGCTCAACTCCATTCAGCTCCAGCTGGTGAAGAAAACAGGAATTTGACAATGCACATTCTTACATCTACTTCAGTGTGAATCATTTTCTTGAATATTAAGTCTTTTAGTAGGGCTCACTCAGATTCCTATCTGATAAACTTCCAGTTTATCCCATGAAACACTCAAAGGAAATCAAACTACTGCACCAAATGCTGCCTCGGGCCGGGCTGACACGTCAAGAACAGCAGTGCCCAAGCACACGTGTGATGCAGGAAATAAACCAGTGTGACATGAGCAGCAAACGAGATGGCAACAAGTAAAATGTGATATAAGATAGTGGAAGAACAGACTAGTTTTCAGACAAGCTTGGTTTTGGTCTCTCTTCGATCCTGTCAAAGGTCTGATGCATTACGTGACCACCAGCAGCCCCAGCCACATGAATAGTTACAGGAGTGTGGATAAAAGATGTAACGGACACCTTACTAGATAGAGGCCACGGCTCAAAGGGTTCAGGAGGGTTTGGTAGGCCTTGTTAATCAGGGAAGAGTGCTGCTCGGAGTAGTACTGTTCTTTCTGCAAATGGGCGACAGAGAACCGTAACAAATCAATAACGAGGTGAAACACGTTACCCTGTTTACCTGCAGAGAAACCGCCGGTCAAGCGGCTAAAGAGGAGGAGCAGGGAGCGGGCTGCCCCGGCTCGGCAGCTGTGCCGCCTGCCGCAGACTGCGGGTCCGGGCACAGGAGCGGGGCAGTTCCCGCAGCCCCCAAACCCGCCCGGCGCTCTGCTCCGCACGGCCGCGGCCCCCGGCCCCGCCGAACGCGGAGCCCCCCGCCCGAGCCGGGGGAGGGAGAGCAGGCGGCCCCGCCCCGGC